>VYZM01018294.1:493550-558768 GCA_013398915.1 Dromas ardeola
CTCTAAGTATTTTAATACCCATTTCTAGCTCCACAACTGCAATCTGAGTATATCTGTTTCTGTTACTTACGTTCTACCTACGTCGTTGATATCAGGAGCTATCAAGATAATATTCAGATAGCATTTAATATTTCCAAAATAGCTCTTAGTATTTACCGTTTGCATAAGTGAGATTGAATTTATGGGAATTTTTTTGCACTTCTTTCTGTATTGTTCGTTTTTCTACCCTGTGCTGCAGCTGTAGCATCTGAGAGATGATACCTATTCTTAACCTCACATACATGCTCTTTCAGAAAACGCAGTATAAAGAACATGCAGAGAACATACGTTTTCAGGTTTAATAATTCTAAAACCAAGTTGCTCAAACATAAAGAGATCAGTGCAGTATTTGCATCTGACTACTTTTAAACTCTTGTTACAAGTGAGCAAAACAAAAAAATTAAAACCGAACAGCTATATCGGAAGGCTTTTCACTTGCAGCAACCATGTTTGTCCTGCAGGTGGCACGTACAACCCTCCTTCCTGGGCTCCTGAAAACTATTGCTGCTAACCGAAAGATGCCCTTGCCTCTGAAACTCTTTGAGATCTCCGACATTGTAGTAAAAGATCCTAATACAGGTAAGAGAACGTTCCTCAAAGTCTTTGATACTGGAAATACATGCTTACATACTAAATGGTAATAGTAAGTAGATCTGTATTTCTTTAAAAATATAATAATCACTACATACTACATTCTGGTTTTTCATTTACATGCAAGAGTTAAGAGGCTAGCACAACAGGCTAGATTTTATAGTGGCTAGAGATATGATTCTCGGAAGTGCAAGTGGGTACCTTGTAAATATTTTTAGGCATCAAAATCTCCATTAAAATCTGTCAAGAATACTGCAAGACTCCAAGGATAAATGTAAGACAGTTTTGCACCAAAAAAGAACCTGCTCTAAATTGCTGATGTTGATGCACCCATTTTTGCTTACTCTTACTCTAGTGCTCCTTTGCATTCTTATCAGGGCTGTAACTCGTGAGAGAGACTCCCTGCTGGCAATGTTTTGAAGTGGCACAAACCTTGGAAAGTAGTAACTATCGAAGGCACGCTGCTATTACGGTGCTAGAACCTGTCTAAACTGCTGCAGTCTCAAAGATGTACGGTGCTGTGCCATCTGAAAAGCAGTATGTCCCGAGCCTGCGTAGAGCCGGTTGCACTTGCAGACTCATTCTATTCTGGAGAGCTGTAACTCAGAAGAAAATATTGGGGTCACCCTGTCTCAGGATGAATCCCTTTCCATCCTCTTTAAATAAGATTGCTTGTATTCGTTCTCCAAAATTATCTTCTGGAAACCTGACAACCAATATGAAGAATTAGATTTGTAGCACAGATGCAGGCAAAAGAACGGACCGAGTCTGTGTATAAAAATAAATAAAGAGCTCAACAGTATAAAATTTCCCCTTTCATCTATAAAAAGGTTTTCCTTATCTTTCCACTTCATCCAACTATGCTAAGAAAGCGTGTCTGCCTTTGAATTGTTCTGTAACCTTAATTGTTTTACGTGAAACAGCCAAAGCAGCCAGTTCACTTTTCAAAAGCTTCAGTGAAACCTTCCCTGTGTGGTGGGGCCTCTTTGCTCTGATTTCACTGGACAGGATCAAAATTTCAAATTACCTTTTTTTGTCTGGAAGAATGTATGAAAGCAAAATGGACTGTAAAAATGGATTTTCAAAACGTTAACAAACATTTCTCTAAAATTTACTGATTCATTTCTTTTTACGTGGTATATTGGGCAAAAGGAGGGCACAGCTACAGCTTGCCAGGAGGAAACACATGTACGCTGAATTACAACTCCACATGAAGTTTTGCCTCTCAATGAAAAAGGCTGACATTACTTTAAATTCAGCAGCAGAAATCATTCTGTTTCATTATCTGGTTTCAGATTTTAGTGATTGTGTTTAAGGTATCTGGGATCTGCAAAACAAAGATTTATATAAGGCATAAACAAAATGGCAAGTAAATTGCTTCGGTGTTGAATTTAATTTGTTGATGACTGCTTTTTTTTTTTTTTTAAGAGAAAAAAAAAGCCTTGCCAAGCAAAATAAGCAGTTCTAGCAAACCATGTAGACTTTTTTTTATTAAATACAGACAGTTTGGTGGCACAGCTCGTTACTTGTTGGGCACGCAGTTAGCTAGAAAGCAAAAAAACTTGGTACGGATGGCAGAATACATCAGCATTCTTCAGAACCAAGAGCGGGGCTGTTTATCTTAGTCTACGGAGTGCTTTTATTCTGGCTTATAAAATTTGCAAGCTAAATTGTCACTTTTATTTTGTGTGCGCTGACTGTAGCTCTTGGAAGCTTTTATTTACGTGGATGGCTGCTTAACAGTTTTATAAAGACTCATTTTGTAGTGTACTTCGTTTTGGTGGGAATCACTGCAATGGATGAGAGATAAAGATCTCTGAGGTAGCAGCTTTGTACCCCACGCTCTTGGGCAGCCTTCTCATGGGTTGAGCACTTGCAAGCTGTGAACAGTGGCTTTTAATGTTGTGTTTAGAATAGCTATTGTCTTTCCCAAATTTACTTCCAGAATTAAACTTGGCTAATAAACAGTTTGAAAGGGGAGGGGAGAAAGAAATAGTTAGTAACTCTGCAAACACTGAAAAACGTGGGGTTGTCCTCTCACATATGGAATGAGATTTCCTGCAGAAGGCTTATGTCATCAGACTGACTAATTTAATTTTATTATTTCATGATTTTGGCATGCAGAATTTCCAATTAATAATTTAAAAAATATGGGTCAAAAGAGTACTGACATTAACTGTATTTGAAATGGCATCTTGTAGTCATTCATGTGTGAATGAACCTAGCTCTCTTAAACACACTGGTTTTTAATAAAATACCTTCTTACACAGAACTGGGGCTTACCAAGGTGAACTGAACATATTTCTCTTCAGACATATCTGGCAGAAAGGTCTGACGTACTAAATTAGCAAAACGTGTGCCAGATTTAATACAACTAAATGAAACCAAATCTGAGCAGAAATGTTTCTTCTCAAGGCAGGAGGAAATGCGCTGATTTTGAGTATGTTACACAGTATTTGTGTGGTTAGCTTGTAACACTAGATAGTCACTTCTGGTAGGGTAGTTACACTAGTTCAGCATTTAAATCACCACTTTACACCACCAGTCCTAACAGAGAATAGCCTTTCTCTCCCTTACCGCAATGAAAGAAATGAATCCACTAGAAAATCACCTCTGAGCCGTGATCTTGGGGAATCTGGCAAGCTTATGGTAGCCCACATTTAGCACAATTTACATCATTTGCTAGTACAGCTGCTGCCACGTTTTGGAGCATTTTCCAAACTGTCTGGTAGTGTTAGTTATATGCAGAAACTCATCTGGGATTTTTGTGAGGCTGAGAGACAAGTTTAAATGAGCAGGTGCCCCCTTCCAGATCACCAAGTCATTTTTCTGAAGCATCTCTAATTTGGAAGGGGGCAGTGCACAACACTGCTTTATCTTCCTCTGCACTCTTTTGGCTCACATATTCCTAACCAGCTGCCCATCCTTTGGATTGTTTTTCAACAGCATCCCCAGGAAGTGCTTTGAAGTTTCAGAAATATATATATACATATATATAATTTAGGTTGACATACTTGGCAGGCTCATTTAAAAAATAGAATTGTTTCGTGGCATGACACAAGAGATCTCTTAAGTGAGTTATAAAGAACTGAAGCATTTCTAACATCTGCCAGCTTTTGCCTACAGTTCGTAATACTTTCTTTTTTTCTTGCTATCGCCTGTGAATGAACTTCTTGTGTTGTAATATAACTCCGTAAAGGAGTAAGTTTTATAACGCAGCTTTTTGGAATGCTTGAAAAAACATCCTTTCCTTTACCAAGGACTTCTACAGTGGAAAACATGAGGTATAAAAATTGTTGTGTGTTTATTTCTGATGCTTTAGTTAAGAATAGTGATCTGAAGACACCATTGACTACCTGAATAATAATGAAATTAAAATTCAGATAGTTGTCACAAACTGCTAGCATAGTGACTCACAGAAAAAAAAAAAAAAGAAATCATTCTACTGAATGTCTAGCCCAAAGAACATGCCGTCTTAGGCAAGGGAAAACATTTTCTTCTTTTCTGTGGCTCGGTACAACGTGAAAATAAATTATTCTCCATTCAGGACTATATTACTGATTGGAATCTTAGTAGAGCTGAGAAACAGAGATAGATAACGATGGCACTGAGCAGCCAGCGTGCTCAGACCAGAAATCAGGTGTTGAATTTACTGATGTTTTCTCTGTAGCCTTTACTTTTCTGTGTTGCCATTTCAACTTCAGAATTGGATTCTCCAGCGTTACTTAACACTGCAAATTATTATAATGACAGGAAAAAGATCCTGAGTGACAAAACGCAGACTTATGCCGCAGTAAGTTCAGCTTTCAGTGACTGCTGAGAGAACTTGCAGCTGTATTGCCAAGTTGCTGCCCTGGAAGTGTTGAATGACTTTTGGCTCAAAAAGGCTGTGCTTTCATCCTTTGTGCAGGCTCTTGCTCCTGTATTTTGCAGTCCTTTTTAATCTGTGTATGTCTGGTCACTTGGTAAATGTTTTCCTGTTTAGTTTTTGACATACTTTTTGGTTACTAAATGGTTCGTTGGAGCAAATAAACAAGAGGTAAATTTAATTAAAAAAAAAAATCTCTAATTTCTTATGTGGTAGGGAACGCTCAATGAGTGCTAGAGTTTCTGCTTGTATTTCAGCTCACTGTACATCAAGCACAAATATCAGCTGTGGTGGGTCAGACCAAAAGGCTCTTTTTAGCCCAATAACCTGTCTGTAACACTAGCTAAAAGTGGTTGTCAAGCGAAAAAGCACGAGAGCAGGTAGACATATATAATATTTCCAGAGTGCTCCCCTGTTCTCTGGCCACAAGTAGCTCAGGGACTTCCTGACTCAAATGTGGTTCTTGGTCTGTAGTAACAAGTAATAGACTTATCTCCTATGAACTTCCTCTGCCTCCTCAGAGCCGTGTAAACTTCCAGCATCCACAAAATCCCGTGGGGAAAAAGTTTCACTACTTAACTCTATGCTGCTGCCTGAAGAACCCACTCCTTTTCTTGTTTTGAGCTTGGCTCCTGTTGAGTTTGATGTGCCCTATTTCTTGTACTGAATGCAGCAGCAGACAACTGATGCCTGTAGAGAACTGTCTGAGGTGCTCGGTTCTGACACACATCCAGAACTACCTGGAAATACACTTCAGACCATAGGTGCAGCTATAACTCCCATGAAGTCACTAACTGTATAGGGATCTTTAACTACACTCTTTTCTCTGAGCAGTATGCAGTGCAGTGCCTTTTTTCCTGGGAACATTAAGTCCAGCTGAGATGTTTCATGACCAGAGGTCCTGAGCTGCTCCCTGTGAACACAGGCTGACGACGTAAAGAACGTAATTCACCCTGGCATATACCAGAGTCCACGTGCCTTTCTTTTGGGTAATTTCTGGAAAGAAATGTCAAAGCCCAACGCATGGAACTATGCCACATGGTGCTGCCCTACCTTAACGTGCAGACCAGACAGACTTGCTCTTTTTACTCATTCATTCCTTCACTACCGAAGAAGTTCTTACTCCCTCTTTCCCCTCAAATGTTACAAGTATTTGTAAATCAGAAGGTTGGGTTTTTTAAGGGAATGCAATTGCTGTCAGTAAATACATTTCCTCTCTATATCTAATCACCATTAAATGGAAGAGAAAGATGAGAATGTCCATCTAGACATGAGCAACCAGGAGATTACAGAAGCCAGAGGACTCTCTAGAAAGGGAAGAAATTGACGCGTGAGAATCTGGCTATAACTTGTTGTGCTAAATGCCAATATTACGAAGCAGTGCAGCACAGAAGGAGATCAGCTGATGACTCGCAGTCCATGCTGTATGTCCTTTTGACTAGCTCTAGTCTGACTCTGTGCGCTGAATGCCTTGGAGTGGTTGAAGCTATTTAGGTGCCCTTCTGGAACGCTTGTCCTACTGACTTGCAACTGAAAGGAGTCTGGTTTATATGCCACAGGGATGCTTTACAGTGTGAACAGAAGCACAGTAAGTGGGGATGATCAGGAGATCTCCTTCAGAAGTGCAGGTCTGGTCCAGACTGAAATGCCATGTTTATACTTAAGATGCTTTCAAAGCATCTGAATGTCCAGGAGAGGACAACCACATTAAGAGTCTTTCCCTGGTTTCAGCAAACTTTACCCTTGTGTACGCCAACCTTGCTGAACACACGCTTGCGCTTTAACCTTGAGAAGGTAAAGACCTAAAGGCAATAAACAAGTTCACTACATTAATCAGTATTTTGAATTTCACTGCTGCTAATTGGCAGCTGTGACAATAGACTTGTTACTGTGTTTCTAGATAGTTCCTCTCAAAAAAGTGAAAACAGTGAAACCCACAGTGAGTAAAGCTATGAAGTAGGCCACAGGAGTCCTAGAGAGAGTGTATTGCAATGGTATAGCCTAAAGGTACAAGTGTAACAATATACTGCTACATACTTTCTCTTTTTTTTTATTAAAAACTTTCAAAATTAGTATTTTGATGAAATCAATGGTGTAAGAAAACTTAGGGCAGGGAGGAGGCAGGGTTTTGACTTAAGGAACTGTCCGAAGTGGGGGACGCTCATGTCAGTCTTGAGTTAGTGAAGCCTAGCACGTTTTTCATAGTCACTTGGTTTCAGGGATGTCCGAGATGATGATGAAAAGCATCAGTTGCTATTTGGAAGCCTGTGTGAATTTAGATCTTTTCATAAATCACCATGCTAACATTATTACTCGTTTCAAGTTGTGGGGTAGTTGTTTTGTACTGGTATTTATTCTGCAGCTGAGTTATATAAATATTTAGTTTTTCCACCAGCATCACAAGTTTCCTGATGCTTACCATGTATATGCATTTTGGCTAGCCTGTTTTTAATTTCTTTAACACTTAACTTGGTACCTGTCACTGTGTAGAAGATACTTGTATTTAAGAATCCTGTTTTCTGCCCAAGGCATTGGATACTTTAAATCTTTCTTTAGAGGGGAGTCCAGTGGGTTAAAGAAATGCCATTATTTCCTCAGATTATATGACAGCTGTGTCAGAGAAGCCATTTCACATACTCATTTCTCCTTTCAGCCACGAGTGCCTCACAGTTGCATCAGTTTTCTTCTGATAGAAAGACAAGGTTGAAAGTGTGATAAAGTTTCCCAGATAGATAACATCATTTTTTCCTTCTTCTTTAGATGTAGGTGCAAGAAACTACAGGCATTTCTGTGCAGTTTATTACAACAAGAGCCCTGGGTTTGAGATTATCCACGGTTTGCTGGACAGGGTCATGCAGCTTCTTGAAGTACCACCAAGTGAAGAGAATGGCTACACAATCAAGGCAACTGAAGGTAAGGAAGACAGAGCTGCAATGCACAGCAGAGGTTGTTCTGGAGCTTAAATGTTCCCCTACAATCTGAGGTGAATTTTTGGATGTTCTCAGCAGTGGGCACTAAGAATTAATATTATTCTATATGCTATCATGCTGCAGTATAAGTGAAAAGGCATTAATTTCATTCACTGATTGTAAAATGGGATTGCTGTCTTTCTGTGAGCTATTTTGAGTAGTTTTATATAAATTGCAAGTTGACAACCTTTTAAGGAGACTTATAATAAAGCGTATGCCACGAGCTTCATGGACTGTTTATAATGAATTCATCTGCTGGTTGCGAGGGTAGGTAGAAATTCACTGAAATGAATAATATGCCAGATAGCCAAAGAGAATACAGTAGGTAACAGTGCCTGGAAAAGTTAACTCCTTACACCTGATCTTTTAGTTTATAGCTTTATCTATAGTTTTATTCGTAAGTACCTTTTATTTATGTATTCACATGAAGATATATGCCTTACATATCTCTTATTCAAAGATATGCTGTCTTTGAGACTGAACCTGCTGCTTAGACAAGCAGTTGTATAACAGCACTCTTCCTTCTCCATACAGGCCGAGTCGCACATGAATTAAAAATAACATCCTTAAGTGCAAAATCTCCTCTGTGTACATGCATATGCATGTAAGAGAGAAAGCAAGCAGCTTGACCCCATTACTTCATTGAGAGCGCGTAGGTTGATGCAAGAGAGCAAGCATCAGCAACTAATCTATTCTGCTACCTAAAATAACAGCGTAGTAAATACAGCATAGAAAAGCAAGACTGCAGGGGTAGCAGCTATGATTCTACTTATACATCAGGCATTGGTGCTCAGAGATATGAGACACTGACTCAAACTGACTCAGCTTGAAGAAGTGCCTCCATTCTACACATACTGGAACAAGCAGCAGTGACAGAGCGTCCCTGACAGCCTGACCGAGCTTGCCTATTCATAGAACTTTAATGAAAAATTGTTAGATGTCTCCCTGTTTTGCAGTGTGCTGCCAAGACGCCAAACGACACTTCAACTAAGTGGTCTCCTAGCACTTTAATGCACATTTCTGTCACATTGATGCTTTTTTCCCCTCCTGTTTTTTGACAAAGTAGTATTTTGCTCAGTATTATTTAGGCAGACTTTCAAAGCGTTTATTAGAATATTGTTAATAGGATTCCCAGGTTGACCAGAGGAACGTTTGAACAATTGTATTTCTTGTTCTAATTCTACCAAGCACAGAACAGGTAATAGCAAAGCTTCTTATTTGGAAGGGGCGGGTTAGAAGAGCCTCGAGGAGCTAGGTGCTCAGCTGTCATTGAAGTGAAACTGAACTGTTAGATTCCTTTCCAAAACTCTTCTGTAGCTTGTTTTTGAATAGACATATCAAGAGTTTGCTTTAGTACTGAAAATATTTGCAAGTGTTATCTATTCTGTACTGTAGCATTTCAGTGATGTATGGCTGGCTCCAAGAAACTGGAAAAGAGATCTCAAAAAATAATCCTAATGCAGTGAAGAAGTTATTTCTAGATACTAGTGCTGCTTAGTATTCCTGATACCGAGGGATTTGTAATGCCCATTCAAAATCCTTGCATTCCCATGACATTATTCCACAACGCATTTAGTGTAAAGGATGGATTATGCCTTGTCATATGCAATATATTACAAGCAGTTTGTGGCTTTTGGCTATGGACACACATAAAAAAAAGCCTACTACTTTCTGTTTCACCAGCGATTCAGAAACTCCCCCAGGATGGCACGGAGATTTCTTGCAGTTCTCCTGACATTGGAATTTAACCTTGGTAACAATGCAGATGGCAGATACTCTAGTGCCATAGCGAACGCAGTGTCACTGCACCAACTTACTTAAAAGACCTTGACTGCAGAGATGGTTGGAAGTCAAAGTAGTTTGGGGGGATTTTGTTTGGGTTTTTTGTTGTTTTGGTTTTTTTTTTTTAAACTTGCATCACAATCTGTCAATGAAGCATGTGTGAGAGAGAAAACGTCAGCAGATGACAGAGTAAGGTCAATTGCTGAGTGAAAAAGAGATCCCATAACATTGTAAGAGACTGCAGCGTACTGGAATAATTCAGAGGAACAGTGCAAGTTCCTTCAGAAGTTTTAAATCAGGACATTACACACGACATGGATTTTTAGATGCATCTGTATGGAGCATGCTTTTTTTTTTTTTATTGCCTGTGCAAAATTAAAATTTCTACAGTGAGAAATGGGTTTATCCTACGACTCTGATTTAGAAAGATCCTAGATACTTTTTCTGTATGTGATCTCAAGCAAAAATTCTGACTAGTAAGCAACGCAGTGTAAAGGGTCTGGTCCAAGTTTTTTTATTCCGTGTGTAACTGATTAAAATAGTTCCAGTGATTGTTGGAAAACAATGCAGGAGGTAAAAGTGTTGTTTTAAATGAGCAACAAAGAAGAGAGAGAGGTGTATTGGGCACATAATTGCCTCTTTCCCAAATACACTTTGAAAAATGAAATGCCTGTACTATAGTCCTGTTTGGTCCATATGTGCAAATCATGGTTATTTAAGCTCCTTCTGTTCTACCAACACCTAAGTGCCCTGTGATTTGACCTTAAGGTCAGAGCCTTTCTGCCTTTATAGCAACACCTGTGAAAAAAGTACAGATGCTAGAAAATATGGGTGAAATTGTGATGTTCCCCTGGCCTTTGCACTACGCTTTGGTGTAACCTGAGCTAGGTAATAAATGGAGAAGAGCTGCTTAGAGCAGCCTTAAGGAAGAGAGGGGTCTGAGTGACTGAATTCAAGGATTTCAGCATACATTTGGCACTCAGTGCTTTTCATTTTCTAAAGTTATAATGGAACCGTTTGTTTTTTTATTATTACCACTAAACATAAAAAATGATAACGTTTTAAAGGCAGAACTCTGAAATGCTACCCGTTGTTTTAAAATACACAGAATGGACTTTTTGATATATTAGTGAATCTTACAATTAGTGGCCTAGAAAAGCATTTTGGTTTTAGTTTTGTTTTTTTTTTCCTTTGTTTTACAGCATAGGCATCCATAATGATAAACTGAAAAGAGTACAATTATCGCATCAATCCTCAAATTTCTATGTGCTCCATAATAAAAAAATTTGTATAAAAGAAATTTTAGCCAGTTTTATACCATTAATAAAATACAAAGATCAGTATGGATGCGTACGATTAGGAGGTAAACAAAATAAAAATCAAACTTTTTAAAGAATAAATTATGGGTAGAAAGAGCCCACAAATTTTGTCATATACTGTCAGGTAATTTAATAAAATTATTTATTTTTTTAGTTCACTTCATTGGTTTCAGTTCCCTTGAATTCAAAGCTACAGGCATTCTGATAATTATATCGGAAGGCATTCTTAATTTCAAGTTTTAATCTCTGCAGGAATGGGTATGTCTTCTGCAACACTTTGGTCATCTTGTGACCATCTGAGATGACTATTTTCTTCCAGAACTCAGGACCACAATCACAGGAGGTGATGTTAATTATGGGATTTGGGTCCATGGTAAAGTCTTACTTAGGTTAAAAAGAATAGAACAGGCTTAGTAAATACTGACAGTGGATTCTGTATCGCCGTCTTCAAAGGAGTGGTGTGAAGTGTAAGGTGTAATTATCCTCGCTCACATTATAACATTTAGAATGACTGTCCCATGTTTAAGGAAAGAAACCCTATTTTTGCGGTACCTCTGAGAGCCTCTGTACTTTGCAAATGGAAGTTAATTGGGCACAAACTGCTTGAAAGGCAAAATAATTTTCGTATTCTATGAGAATGAAGAAATTTGACAGGTTCACAGAAAGTGTGAATGGTAAATCTGTGCCTCAGTACGGCTTCACTGTCTGCCCCGCAGCCTTCCCTGACAAAAGTGATACTTGATGAAATAGCACTCATTCATGTGACAACAAACAATCCTCAAACAGCTTGAGCTTGTGAAACAAGCTACTTCTTTGTACATTATCGATTCTTGTGAATTTCAGCTAACTCTTGGATTTTTTTATTTATTTTTTTAAAGCAAATGTTAGTGCCATTCATTCTTTTAGGGTAATCAACAGCTTAGTAAAGCTGGGAAGTCATCCTCTTTATGTGCAGTGTAAACATGAACTTAATAAATGCATACTAAGTCTTGCTTCCTTCAGTAATTGACAGTTGTCTTTCAAAAAAAAAAAAAAAAGAAAAGAGAAACTACACTCCCTTCTTTTACTGCCCTTATTTAATTAAATGAAAGGTGTGGTAAAGTGTAGAAAATCTTAATTCCACAGTAAATCACAGTAATAGCTTCTCATTTAGTAAGGTTTAGCTGTGAAATTAGAGGTGTAATAGTTCTCTCCATAACTAAGAACATCAATAAACATTTGCTTTTATAATAATAATTATAAAACAAACCACAGTCTAAATCTTCTTTTAAAAGTTAACCTCAATTCACAAGACAAGAGGAGGGAAGTCTGGGACTAATTCTGAGTTACGTGTATAGAAGTGAACGCCAGCACCTCTCTCTGCTGATCAGTTTAGATGGAGAGACTCCAATAGACACAGATATTTAGTACCTGTGTTGAAGTTGGCATTATTAATACCTGTTTTATTTTAAGGAACCGTAGCTTGATTGCTCTTAATGGCAATCCTAGCCTTTCAGTTGCCTGTCTTGGCAGCCATTGCATTGTTCATGGATGTCAATAATTGTCTATTTACTCGTAGATAACTAAAGGATGTGTGCCAATTTTACTATGAAGCCTCCCAATATCATTTGTGACATACTAGAAGATATCAGTCAATTCTTAATCCATTTAATTGGCAGAAATAGATACTTTATAGGTGCTATTGTGTCCTTGTAATTTTATTTATCTACCAAACACGTCATTTAAAAGACTATAATCAGATTTGACAACATCCATTTTCAGTAAAAACATATCAGCTGGTAATTGACTGTATTCAATTCTTCCGAACTTCACGTTTGCCAATTCCCAAATAACTTTTTTCTCACCCAGGATCACTCTAGATCATCCACCTTGGAACACTGACACCACAGTAACATTTTTCTAGTACTACAGAATTCCCAGTATTGTTACTCTAGGATAACAGCAGCAGGCAGCATATTTGCTTTGACAATTGCACCATAGTTCTGGTGCCTAAGACCCCAAACATCTCAAAAATATCCTAGTCCTGGTAGACATAACCAAACACATCCTTCATTTTTTCAGTGGACTGGAAGACACCTTATTATATTCAGGCATATTCCTTCCCCGCACCGCCCCGATGAAAAGAAATGTTTATTAAAAACACATATTTCTGTCTCACATAAGAAGTTCAACCAGACTTTTTAGCAGACGAAAGTACCTCTACCTGCAATTTGTTTCCACTATTCTTAAAAATGTTTCTAATGCTGTCTTTATTGCTGCCAGACATTAATCTTTCCTACTTTATTCATTTTCCGTGATGGATTTTCAGCCACTGTTACTAGTCATATTTTATGAAGTGCAATTTTATTTCCCTCATTTTTGCCTGCAAGTAACTTTGCTGATTTTGGGCCACTTTCACTCCAGCACTAAATACGGATAGGGTTTTAGCCAAAAGTCTTACTAGTTTTTGTTGTGAAACTAGTACTACTCGTTTATCAAATAAATTGTTCTTGAAGATACCCCACTCCTATTTTTCTGTTTAGTTCCGCCCACCCCCACCATAGTCAGCTTCATGAATTAGCAACACTAAGAGGTAAAGACAGGGTTTCTTTTTTGTTTGGTGTTGGTTTTTTTTTTTTGTTTGGTTGGTTTTTTGTTTGTTTGGGGTTTTTTTGTTTTTTGGGGTTTTTTTGTTTGGTTGGGTTTTTTTGTTGGTGTTGGTTTTTTTTTTTAAATCTGACTGATTTTAGTACTTTTAAATGTATTACCCTAATTCTGCAAGTGGTTTCAGGAGTTCCAGCACTGATCGTTACAATGGCTGAATTAAGTCATTTTGCAAAATTACATGTTTGTCACTAGTTGTTGTGGCTTTCCCAGTATTGGCCACTACTCTGAGATCTAATTAATTTCTAATTAATTTCTCATCCTTTCCTCTTGAGCAATTTTTCCCTGCAGCATCGAGAGAGCTTAGTTATGTGAAGAACTACAGTTCTAATACCTCAAAATTAAGTTATCTAATAAAATGGGTGCAGCTGATCACTTAATGTCCCTTTAATCCTCTTTTATCTCTGATCTTTATTTCCTTCCTGTAAATACAGGACTTCGGATTTATAGGAACTAAATCCCTACAAATTTAGGCCATGTTTATTTCTGCCTTATCAAGTATCTTCCCACACCGGTGTTGATGCCTCCAATTTGGTTGTAACCGTTTCAACACCCAAGAAACACCTGGCAAAGACATGAACCAGATGAGCTGCTTATATTCTTTAATTAGCCAAAGCGGGAGTCTACAGTGTCAGGAGTTTCTGCAGATAAACCTGATTTATCAAAACTTGACAGCCCACTGTACCATCGGAGATCTCAGAAGTGTTGTCCTCTTGCAAGGGCTGCAGTTATGGCAAACACCACTGAAACAGTTTGGGGCAAACCCCATCGTTTGTTTCTGGAAATACGTCTCATTTCATTAGCTTTGTGTTATACGATTGATCTTGATTATGAAAAAAAGAGGCTGTCAGAAATGAGTCTGAGGAGGGCTTTTTCCATTCCTATGGTCATTTCAGCTCCTCATCTGCAGGTTTTTGAATGTTCCTTCCCAATATCCTTCAAATATAATCTGTTTGCACAAACCTTAACCCCCTCACACACACAGAAAAAAAAAGGGTGTATCAGGTTGAGGAAAAGTACATTATTTTAGCACTGCGCGGGATAATAAAAGGCTTGACAGGCTTAGACTTCTGTCTTTCAAACTTTCATCACCAAATTATGTTTTTCCCCCCCACATAAGAGGTTCAAAAGTTCAAGAAGAGAACAAAGAAGATATTTTTTTTTCCTCAAATTCGGAATATTATTTCTGAAGAGAAACTCCTTTGAATTGACTCATTTGGAAGTGTGTTTCCTATAGCATAGTAGCGGGAGGAAGAAAATGGTAACTACAGAAATATTCTGGAGAGGGGTGTCAAGTCAACTTGTGAAGAGACACAAGCTAACTTCTCTCATCTTCCTCTTTTTGCAAGTACTAACTAATAATGATTACAATATTTTTCTTCCCATCCCTTTTTGTTCTGACAGATTAGGGATGCTCCAAGAAGCAGTAGCATTTCTCCTGACAGACTCTTCATTTTCTACCGGTTTTTGTCAACTCCCAGAGCCGCCTAAAACATTGGCATTTGTCTTCCTGAGCTCGAGGTTTTAATTTCTTCTCCCTGACATTAAGTTCCTGTCCTGTAAAGGCCTCTTCAGAGTTTAATTCTTTTTGCCTCCCCAAAGGCAGTTTATCTTTTTTGATCATACATCATGAGAAGTCTAACATAAAAATCTTCCTTGCATCCAGAGTTTTAACTGTCTGGCACAGCTTACATCGCGTAATGTAGAATTAGGGCGCTTCCATTTTTTCCTGTCTCCTTACATTTTGAAGTAGAAAATTATTTCTTAATCATAAACCGTATTTTCAACGTTGCAAAGTCTTCTCTAGAAAAGAGATGATTCGTCCAGGCCAGCAGCAGAAATAGCAGCACATCTCCTGTCTGAGCGAAGGGGGCAGAGATCTCGGGGGCGAGGGTCAGGCTGCGGGTCTGGTTGCACCAGCTCCTGGGGTGAAGTGCCACAGCTTCATCCTCGGGCTCCACTTTCACCTCCTGCACAGCTTGCCGTGGCTAAAGCCCAACTAAGCGTCTGTATGCTTTCATTTTCACTACAATATTAATATTAATGCTAGCAATGGTGATCACGTTGAGTTTACAGCTCATAGTTAAGCAGGTCTCTCAACTGGTTTGATTTTTGAGCTGTGATAGGGAGGCAGAGGGGCAGTACTTCAAATTTAATCTTACGTTTTCTAACATTTACCTATGCAATAAAGTTTTAAATAGGGATTTGCAAGATTTCGGCTCAAACTTTTGGTTCAACGTGAACGCAGGATCCTAAGATCAGTATTTCTGTTGCCCGTGGTGGAGGAATTGACTTTACCTTTTACCTTTGCTTGTGGTGTATGTATTGGAAAACAGTAGATAGCAAAGAAGTGCTGAGCTAGTGCCGACTCAACCCAATACACGTGCTGGGCACAGACCCTCCTCCTCCTCTGGGTGCAGAAGCCATATTTATGGCAGACCCAGGATTATTTCTGGTCCTGGGCTGGCTCGCACTCGGCCAGTTCAAGCACTTCTGTCCCTAGTGGCGCAGCCACACGCTTCAGCCACAAGGCGTTGGTTTGCAACAGGAATCTTAGTTGCTAAAACTAAGCGATTAACAGTTCCAGTGACTGCTGAGATTCATCATTTAATTACGTGTTATTCCATGCTAGTTTGTCGAGTGATTTTCTAACAGGCATGAAATGTGGCGGCTGTGAGAGCGTAACATCAGGTGGCTGTTATTTATCTCAGCCAGTAATGTCAAGTCATTGGGAGGGGAGGATGGCGTGGTCTAGGACATGAAGTGAATGAACAACATGCAAACTAAATACGACATACTACGGTAGAGTTGCAGAATGACTTAGTGCTAGTTCTTGTTATTCTTGTATGAAAGTGGAGCCTAAAAGCTAAAATCTGCTGCCTTACTGTGCATACGTCGAGTGTTACGCCCCCTACCATAAAGAATATGCTTTATTGTTTCTAGTTTCTGACACACTGATGTTTGCAAGGATTCCTTTAGATATTTCAAGAAGGATAAAAACAGTCATGGAACAGAAAGAAATTAAGTTTTTTAACATTCAAAGCTTTGTGTTCTCTAAAGCAAAATAGCAAGACATCTAAAAAAAAAAAAAAGCATTATTTGGGATTAGGAATTCTCTAGTTCTATAAATAGCTGTGACACAGTATCAGCTTAGGTTTGTGACTTTTAGACGGGATGAAGTATAACGTTTCACATAAATCAGATAAAACTGGCCTAAAAGCAGATTAGCTGTGTAATGGTAACTCTACAGTGCAGCTAAACTCCAGCGTAGAAGTGCTGTTTCTCACAACTGCCACACGTATACAAATTTATTGAGCTTTATACACAAATACTGATTTCTAGAAAAATACACAGAATTTGATAGATTTATTTCAAGGTTTCCTACGTAAGGTTTTCTGCAGGCGTTATTTAAGCAACCACCCTGGTACTCCAGCAGTGAATACGTGAAATCCTGTTACCTGGACCAGCGACCCAGAACGTCTGCTTTCCTTAGCCTCAGCATCCACCCAAATATTACCTTCCATTAAGAAAGGCAGGAACACAGTGATTTTACCCAAATAATCTGAAGTGTCTGACACTGCTGCAATCATGAGAAATACAGGTGAATAAAGAGGAGCTCCAAACCCATTACATTCTTGAACCACTTCCTGACATCCAGCAACGCCAGACGTTGTCTGTTAAAGCTCCTGGGGCTCTCTACAGCAAGAAAGAAAAATAAATCTAGCCTAAAAGTCTGTGTTGGTCTCTGTTCTCAAGGCAAGTGAAGGAAAGAGATTGCCAACTACACAGGTCCCCAGTTCATCACTGCAACGCGCTTTAACGTGACTAACAACAGTTTACTGTGGACCTAGGCAGTATTTTGATTATTTCCACACTGCTTACTTAAGTTTGTATTTGTAAAACAGTATCATTGATCCCTAAATAGGTTAAATATAGTCAAATACAGAATAGAATATATTCAGTTGTAGAGCTGTATATGAGGGTTCTTATGAGATAGAAGAGTCAGTTTTTCCTCACGTCCTCCCCGAGATACGCGTTAATAAAAATGTGGCCATTGAGTTAGTTGTAACACGAGAAGATTAATTGACTGACCTCTGCAAATTTGTGGATGATTCTCCATATTCCCTAGCCTCACTGTCTGCACAAGGACTCTTAATAGTCAAGTCTATTTTTGGATATCCAGTTTACCAGTCCAGGTACATAACTGATTGTCCCTTTACCCTCTTCTGCTACTTTGAAAAGACACAGGAAGAAACCAGAGTGAGAGATGTCCTTTGGGCAAGGGATATATTTATTCATATCATAAAGATATTTCTTCTGTTATCTTTTCAAGTGTTAATTATTGGGGGCTGGGGAATAAATCTAAGGCGCTCGCCTTAAATTTCATTGTACTGACTTGCATTTCCTGACGCGCCCTTACAGCTAGGTGTGATCTGGGGAGTGGAGGTTGCTCTGCCACAGCTTTAGTCAGGAGTTAAAACTCAGGAAAGTAAAGTTAATAAATATCCCACTGATCCCAAAGTATGGTTTTTCTGGACACGAGAATATATGGGGGAAGAACTGCTGACGATGTGCAACTTAAAAGAGCAGTTTGTCTCCTAGTTTGTTCCAAAAACCATGCAAGACTTGAGATGGCTACGATTTTAAAAATTGGCTGAAGATATATCGTCTCATGACCAGGTAGGATTTTGAGGTTGCCGTTGTGATGCATCAGGTGCTGGGAGCCTGACTGCACTGCGCACAGGGACAAGAAAAGGGAGTTGCCTTTTAAAATACTGACTGGTCTGATACTGGCCTGGAACTTCACATTTGAGTGTATCTGCCAAAAGAAGGAATTAATCAAAAATGTGAAGAACCTGATCCTAAAGAGAAAAACAACCACTAGCCTCACAAAACTAAATTCCATCCAGTGTAGCACAGGTGAGTGAGGATGAGGTAGTGAAAGGGCAGCTGGAATGACCAAGGGGCTGGAGAATGAAGATGAAAGGCTCTCCAGGCCAGATGAGCTCTGCTCTATTACCTTCTTAAGCTTCAGCTTCCGATGTGCCTTCAAATTACAGGAACAAACGAGTGGGTTTGAAGGCTTAGTGCAACTGTAGGCCTGTAATACGACTTTAATCTATTTCTTTTTGAAAAGGGGGGAGAGTAAGGCAGAGAACAGAAACTGTGCAAGGTGTTTGACAACAAAGAGTGCAGGGAACTCTGAGCACTTTGAGGGTCAATTAGCCAGAAAATGTGCTAAAGACTACATGCTCTGTTGGATTATTGGCTAAAGAATTACCCCAAAGCAATCAAAGTGGCCCTGTTGCCTGAATACAGAGAGGCAATTACAGATTTTGAGGACATGCTACAGAAGCTTTAATTAAAGGTATTATTTCTACATCACTGAACATTGGAAATTAAATTCTTACTTGCAGCCACGAGAAGCAGCTTTTGTCTTTTGCTTGCGTGTAGTATGTCAGCATAAGACATGACTGGCTTTGGTATCTCTTCTTTAGGAACGCGTATTGTGTTTCACCCCACCCCTTCTCGTAACTACCAATTACGGTGTTGACATATTAAGAGGTGGGTTTCCATTGCTAGACCTTCTGGCTTCCTCTGGCATCGTATAGGTCTCTATCAGCAAGGACAATATGGGCTCTGACTAGATTTCAAGGTGAAGTTTATGGAGTACTATTTGCGTGCAGAGCAGAAAGGATTAACTATATCAAGAGTGATAAGTTTATTATCCTTAAGGTGGATGATATAGTAAATTGAAATTTTTTCATTAATTCTGGCTGTCTAGGTACCCGATGGTACCATCAGCCAGACTACAAGAGCAGCCTTTCAATATAATTGGACCAGCAGCAAGCACAGCCCCTTCCTAACACACTTAATGGTAGCGGTGCCTCCAGGCGCACCTTGGTGACTAATTAAAGCTTGCCTCAGGAAGCCCATGCTCTTCACAACCATCCAGTTCTTGACAATGTTACATATACAGATAGGGCAACAAACGCTATTGTCAGCTTTCACCTCCTGCTCCAAAGTTAGAGGTCACTACCACTTACTTTCCTGGGAAGGCACCCTTTAGACTCCTTTTGGCATCAAGACTTTACTGAAGCTTAAGAGCACTGGGCTTCAGCTTATGGTGCTATTTTTTTCAAATTAAATAATAGCCTGGGGGTTTTTTTGCTGCTCTCCATACATACAAATAGCGTAACTACCTGTCTTTCACACAGACCGGACTCTCATTCTGAAGTTTTATACTTTACTTCACAAGCTGACGTGATAGTCCAGGCCATAACACAAGCTTTGCTAGAAGTCTAGAACACCACTACTATTTACTCAACAATAAAAGAAACACGTAAACCAGGTAAAAAAAAATTATTTACCTTCATTTCCTGGTTATTTTGATGCATCCTCAGGTTTGCTGTCCTGCTCCGTGGGTTGGTCAGGTCCTCCTGCAACCCACGGCTTGTCCTCAGCACAGCGAGGTTCCTTCAGCTCAAGTCTCCTTTTCTACTCATGGTTGGTGCCCCAGTCAAAGCCCTCCCCCCGGCTGCAAAGTGCTAGCTTCTCTTTTCCCCCCTTTCTGCTCAGATTTTTGCATGTTTCTTGTGAGTTTTGTCCTTTTTTTTTTTGTCTTTTTTTTTTTTATGTGCTTCCCTTTCAATATCTGAATTTTTTTATCTGAAGTTTACATTTGCCCCAAATTCTGGTGCCCTGACAGAGGTAGATGGACCAACAACGCCCAGTCTCAGGCAGGAGCCAACTAACTTCCCTTCCCCGTACGCGGGCAACGGGGGAGTCACTCAACTGAGGAAGACCTTAGATCCCCCATCTGTGGGATGTGGTCTGGAGGCCCTTTTGGCAGGCAGGAATATACTTTGAAGCATTCTGTAGTGCAGCCAGTTATCATAATAATAGTTTCATTATTAACCAGAGTTCATAAACTCTCTGTAAACCTATTCCTCGGCTCATGTTTCTTTGGTGCAGGAGCCAAGCGTTAGCTGGACAGATGGGGACCCTAAAGCTTTTAACAGGTTCTTTCGGTTTTATTCGCTTATTGTCTGATCTCTTCAGTCGCAGAATAATACCCTGCAAGCGCCGTGCCTGCAAAGCACCGGGCACACCAGCGAGCGCGCTGTGAAGTAACCAGCGTTCCAGGGTCAGCTGAGCTAGGAATGGAGAGGCCATTTGAAGGGCCTGCTTCCTGCACTTTGGGGAGCTAAGCGTTCCCCCTGGATATTAATTACATATTTACCTCTTCGCTGCAAGGAAGTGCAGAGTAAAATAAATAGCACCATGGTCCAGCATTGGCTGCTGCGTGCAAGACAGAATCACAGGATCATAGGGTTGGAAGGCACCGCTGGAGATCATCTAGTCCAACCCCCCTGCCAGAGCAGGGTCACCTTAGAGCAGGTTGCACAGGAACGCGTCCAGGTGGGTTTTGAATGTCTCCAGAGATGGAGACTCCACCACCTCCCTGGGCAGCCTGTTCCAGTGCTCTGCCACCCTCAAGGTAAAGAAGTTCCTCCTCATGTTTAGGTGGAGTTTCCTATGCTCAAGTTTGTGCCCATTACCTCTTGTCCTGTCACTGGGCACCACTGAAAAGAGCCTGGCCCCATCCTCCTGACACCCACCCTTTAAGTATTTGGAAGCGTTGATAAGATCCCCCCTCAGTCGTCTTTTTTCCAGACTGGAGAGACCCAAATCCTTCAGCCTTTCTTCATAAGAGAGATGTTCAGTCCCCTAATCATCTTGGTAGCCCTTTGCTGTCCCCTCTCCAGCAGTTCCCTGTCCTTCTTGAACTGGGGAGCCCAGAACTGGACAAGAAAATGTGTCTGAACGCAGAATGCGTGGCCTGGAGCAGCGGATTCAGCGCCACGCTGAATGTACGGTTTCATGGTCAAGGCTGCAGCTCCATCAAGAGCTTGTCCCACCCTCCTCCCCTCGCCAGGTGGAGAGCCACCACCTCCCTTTGGGCGGCGGTGATGCACTGATTCAGTTCACTTGTAATACAAAGCTGTGCTGCAAGCTTGCGGTAAGAAGGGATAAATTTTATTGGTGTTAAGGTTCTAGCTAAGATAACACTTCACGCCATAATCATTAAGCCATTTCATTGTTTCCGACCTAATGTCGTGAATTGCCATCAGTTTTCAAAATCTATTACAAATGCCTATTATTTAGTTAAATGCAAGGGACCTTCTACTGAAGTTTACCTTCTAGGGAAGATCAATAGCGGTGGCTACGAGGGTTGGGCAAGGGTGGGGTGTGAGGGCAAGGCTTCAAGAGCCCCACTGCCTGTCTACCTTCTGCCTGACTTCTGCCCGGGTACCTTCTGCCTGACTTCTGCCCGGGAGACGGCCAGCTGGTGATGCCCGGGTGTAGCAGGGCATTCCCTGTGCCTGAAAACATACCGTTTGTTTCACACAATGGGAAGCAGCACAGATCTGGGAAAGTGGCTCGGATAGATTGCCTGAGTGCAGTAATATTTTAGACCCCCTCCAGATGTCCAAAACAAGTTTAAAAACAGTTAAGTCTCATGATATAATTGGGTCTAGATGCGCAAGAAGATAAAGTAACTTTCCCAAGGCTACACACAAGGCAGCTCAGAAGAACAAACAAGTCAGACTCGCAGCTCTTTAACTAACCATATTGTCAAGGCTCTTTTTTTCACTATAATTTTATAGCGGGGTACCATGCCAACATTATTATCTTCTGCTTGGTTCTTGCGCCTGTGCCAGTGTAAGCTTGCAGTCAAGTTTCCAAAAGAACGTCACTGTGTGCTGCTCGCATCCGTGGTACAACGCCAGCGTTATTCACAAATGGGAGAGCCTTTGCCACTGACTACAAGGGTGCTTTATTTTTAGCTTATGTTTTCACTCACGATCTGCAGAGTGATCTGTACGTGTGGCATTTGTTTCTTTTCTGTATTTGCTTCATCGAGTTTTACTTTAACACTTGTTTTGGGTAGCGCAGCTTTGGCGGCGGCAAGTGTCTGTTGGGCCGGAGTCACGTGCAGTAACGCCCAGGGGCGAGAGAATTCCACTTTTTTTTACATCCAGTGTAAAAGCAGTTGGTTCGCGCCTGTAGCTCAGACTGGAACTGGGTGATTTAAAAGATACTGGTTCTGAATGGCTTTTAAACCAGCCTTTACGTAATGTTACTGTGAGCATTTACTGCCGCTGTCAGATTTCACAAGGCGGCCAAAATTGAAGTACGCATTTAAGTTAATTTGTACTTGCAACAAGTTGGACAAGAAAAAGGCCTAATTGCTCTGTTCTTATTCTTGTAGCTGCAAGTTATGACGACAGACCTCACAGGAGACACTTCTTAAATGAGCTATTTCCGTTGGGGAGCTAACAAAGAGTGTATCTCTGGGCTTGACCACTGGCGATCGGAGTGTCATGAAAATGTTCCTGAAGTTTGAGGTTAATTTGGCCCTTTGTGGCCTGTTTTAAATAGCGGCTTGTAAACGCGCTAAAATGTCCTGGGCTGATCCTGAACCTTTAAATAGCATTTGGAGCAACCAGAAAGGAAGTTGCCATTAGGCAGTTCTTGTGGTCTTTAGCAGGATGCGGAGGACGCCGCAGGGCTGCGTGCGGTGCCGGTAGCAGGCAGGGAGCAGGGCTGGAGGCAGCTCCTCGGCCGTTATCTTTATACTGGCACAGAAGCAGGCAGAGCAGCGACGGTTCTCGTCTGCACTGGTGCAACCTCACACCTACCCAGTCACCGGCTCTTCTTGGAGAAGGTGCTTTGTTGGATTTGAGGTTATTGAGAAAAAGATGCGCAGCAAGGGGTGAGGGCAGGGGAGCCGACTGTCCCCGACGCTGTCCCTGCCCCCTTGTTTAACTTCTGGGTGGAAATCTAGTAGAGAGCCCTTCCCTCTCTGCAAGGGCAGTACCACTACAAACACGGCGGAGGCAGGTTTCTACAGCAGGATCTGTCAGATTCGGTGGCCTTGTTTCGTCCTCTCCCCTTTCCTCCTTGGAGTTCACAGCATCGTCTGCAGCGCTACTCCCTGGAGGTCCCGTGCTCTGTGCCTTGCTTCCGCGCGCTTGTTGTGAAAGAGGTGGCTTCAGAAGGAGCAAGCTTGCTGGTTTGGCCTGCTTTTGTCTTTTGAAGGGCCATCAGGTCAAAATGCCACTCGCCTCAGGACAGAGACCCCAAAAATGCAAGTGTAGGTGCTGTAGACGAGCTTGAACAACTTCCTTTGGGTTGTTCCACAGTTTTACAGTGTGTATGAAACTGCTTAAAAGCTCTTCTCCAGATGAGGAATGTAGGTTGTTTCTAATTATGTGACATGTAATCAAGCGTGACATGCCTACTTACCCCTTAGATGACAGCAAGCTTCGTTTCCTTAAACAGAGTGAGGTGGGAAACGTACAGGTGTTAAATAGCCTACAGCCTGCAAAAGTTCTTCATTTCATCCCTCTGACGCGACTGATCTGCGCTAATTTCTGTTACAGGAGTAACTTAGTCAAAACAACTGGCGTGTGAAAAATGCCCACGCTTGGGGCTTCACATTTTATTTTTAACTCAAAGTGTTTCCTCGCTCCCTATCAATCACGGCAGCTGTTAATGCAAGAAAGTGAGAGCCCCTTCTCAGCATCGCAGCACAGAGAAGGGCTTAATACTGAGAGCTTTGTTCTCCACCATAAATGCCTATTGACTTCTTTGGCCCGGAGAAATATTGATTTTTCTCTCACTTTCTTTACAGGCTCTGCTTTCTTTCCTGGTCGCTGCGCCGAGATCTTTGCCAAAGGTCAAAGCATTGGGAAACTTGGAGTCCTACACCCCGATGTTATCACCAAGTTTGAGCTCACCATGCCGTGCTCTGCCCTAGAGATCAATATTGAGCCCTTTGTGTGACGACGGGACTCGTCTCCTCCGACAGCCATCCACTGTCACATGCAGCACCCCCTGCTCTTTTGTCTTTCTCTGCGGGGGACATCTGCTTGTGGTTTTATATTCCAATAAACTAGAAAAACAGATCCTGGCTCCCTGGGTAAATATGTTCCTTAGAGCGCAATTTGGCTAGCTTCTGCAGGGTAAGAATGTGGCATCTTGGACTGGACCGTGCCCTCAATATTTTTAAAGGGCTGAGGGGGAAGAAACAAGTTGAGTAAAAGCCCAGTGTTTTACAAGAGAAATGTACTGGCAGAGCACATGATTAGTTTTCAAAATCAGAAATGTTCCACAGACACAGCTTCATACTGTAACTGATTATGGCTGCATAACAGGAATCTCATTCTTTTCTTATTGCATGAAATAAGATAATTGATTAGAGCAAATGTTGAGTGAATGTGAGCAGAACTAAGGAGCTGAGCTTTTCTTCTGTACGGTTGTCATGTGCTCATCAATGGCTGGGGGAGGAAAATAAACTTGTTTCATGAAAACCAGAGCTATTTTGTAAGCAAGATGTGTGTAATATCTGCTTCCCCACTCCAGACATAACTGTTGGTCCTTTATCATTCTAAATTCAGAAGGGGGAGGAGGGGGGAATTAAATTTTTTCACGGGCGTTGTAAGCCTAGTGGTTTTTGAAGCTCCAAACCAAATTGAGGAAATGCATTTAAGAGCATATGCCAGTGGTCTTTTGCATGAGGAGCTGAGAAATATCAAAGTCGTCGTCCGACTGAGGCTGGCGTATTTGCCTGCAGAAGTGAGTGTGGTCCTTGCAGTCGCGTAGCTCCGCCAGTGGCTTCCTGGACCCCAGCTGCGCAGCAGGGCCCTCGCGGCTCTCGGACAGTTTTGACTTTCCTTCCAGTCTTACCCCTGACAATACATGAAAGCCTCTTGCGCATCAGGCTTGTCCTCTAGGTGCTTTCTGGCAGCGGTTGTGCCACAGCCTGGCACGGCGTGCCTCTGCTCTCCAGGAAACTGGGAACCTCCATCCCGGCCGGCGGTGCCCGAGACATCCCTCCCAGTGCAATGTCACCGAGTGGGTGGCCAGTACTCTTAAGCAGGCTCTTTACTGGATTGCTAACAAAGCTGGCGATCCCTCATTTGCAATATTCGCTAACGTTGCATGCTAACCGCAGTGAGTATTTTGCATCAGGCCAATACGCTGTGGCTCAGTTCCGTTGTGAGAGCCAGACGGTCCCGGATCCCAGGAGGGGACTGCCCAAGGGTGGACACCTGGAACGTTACAGCTCGAGAAGAGAGATGTGCGATGGTGAGGGTGAGGCGAGCTCATAGCGATACGAGCTGCAGGTCTGCGCAGACCCCTATCGCTGGACCCACGATGGCTTTTCGGTGGTAGCCCTGTCGGTAATCTTAACAGGTGGGAGGGCAACAGGCAGGGCTTTTTGGTGCAAGTGTTAATCCAGTATGAAAAATGCACTACAGTTACCCATCTGGAAACCCTACCGTTCCCCTCAGATGGAAGTGTAGATTTTAATTATCTCTGCATGACAGAGGTGAAATGAGAATACAGCTATCGCCATACGTTGCACGACTGACTCCAGTGCCCGCAGCGAGTGAGAAAAACTGCAGCTCACATTTTAAAGTCTCCCAAGGGATTAGCCAGCTTGTCGTTTGCAGGATATATCTCCCCGTGATGCCTACACAACTGGAACCAAGCGAGCTCGCAGTGTGGGAAGCAGCCTGTAACGCAGATGGTAAGTATTAACCCCCCCCGTTTATTAGTGTGTCATGCATGGGGATTAGGACGGCAATAAGGCAGATTTGCATTTCAGCAGAGCGCAGGCATATTTGCGCGCACTAAATATATTTCGCCACACAAGCTTTGCTGACTCTTTGGGTGTCCCAATTCTCCTGTGAATTTACTGTCCTTTGAGTGTAAAGACGAGATTAGGCTGGGGCTAAGGGCTTGAGCTGCACTGGTATGTGTTGCGAGGCTTTTAGGGACCGCGTCTTCTCCTTTTCCATGCCATTTGCCCATGCGTCGGCAGCCACGTGCTCCACAAGCGGGACATCAGCTCCGTCCCGGGGAGGTGGCATTACTTGCTAAAAGCAGAGGAAGAGGATGGAGAGAAAGGTTGAAAAGCCTCTGCAGGGCCACCGGCCCCTCTCACAGCTAGCCACGGGGCCAGCAGCCTTGCAGAGGCTGCCGTAGCTCTGAAATCCGAGCTTCGCTGTCGTGCTGTGCTCGGGATTAGCTGGGAATCCTGATGAGTGGGACGTTCCATGCAAGTCTAGTATATTTATGGCAGGGCATTGTCTTTCCTAGCCCCAAACCAATTATCTGATATTTACAGCTTGCTCATAGCTGTATCCAATAATCGAGGTGTCCAACGCACAGCTTTGCGCGAGAGCGAGCCCCCGTGAGCATTGCTCTTTTGCTTTTGCCCTGTGCTGTAGCGACGGCCTCTGGCAAAGGAAACGTGGCCTGCTGATGGCAGGGACTTTTGAGCAATTTTTGAACAGCTTTTGAAGTTTGAGTGTTTCTTTAAGGAAGAGCTGTAAGTTAGGTTTTTCCCAGTTATGAATTTCTTCTGGCCTGCTCCTGCTGGCTGTGGGTCCCGGGTCATCTCTCGGGGTCTGAGCACGAGCGTAAAAGGCTGGAGAACTGGTGACAGTGAGGGCAAAGCCCGTTTTAACATGCTGTCTGGGTGACTGCTGGGGTCATTTCAGCTGGACACAAGGACTGACTTCTGGGTTTGTCCTTGCTGTCCTTCGGTGCTGCAAAGATGCTTTTCAGAAGAGCAGGAACCCCGAGAGCCTGGCCACAGGTCCCGGCCACAGGTCCCAGCGTGGCAGGTCGCTGTTGCTGCTGCCTGGGAGTGTTTATGCAAAAGTAGCACTCGGGACTGCTGCCATCTGCGGCTGGTAGCCTCCTTGCTTGCAATTTAAATCATTCTCGGTTTGGCAAGCGATACAGAATAGGCCGAGCACAAGCAGCGGGTGCTGCCGTGGGGGTCATGGCCACGGGCACACACGACACCTCTGACCGCCCGGTGACCTTGAAACCGAGCCCGGTGCGAGGGTAGCAGCGGGGACAGCGGTACGGCGGTGGCCATGGGCCAACCGTGGTCCCACGCAGGAGGTGATACGCCCTGGCAGGAGCAGGAGCCGGGTGGCAGCACACAAGGGTCGTGCTTTAAGCATGTTTTAGCACATGTGCCAGATCCTATTCGCTGCTGACCGCACCTCCACCCCCTTCAGAGGTGGGCCATGATTCCCAACTTCTACTGGCAGCCGGCATTCGAAGGGTTAATGCTGAAATGGAGACCGTTTTCTTTTCTTCCGTCCCCTAAATTAAATCACCTGTATCCAGACAAGCAACCAACCTGCACGCTGACTCGCAGTTTTTACATAGAAATTTGAATGGATCAGGAGACTGGGGTCATGACGAAGTTACTGCTGGAAAATTCAAACAGGTGCATTCAGTGCTTGCTGGTTGGGTTTTTAATCCCTGCGGAGGGGCGCAATGACAGGTGGACACTGCCGGAGTAGCTGGTTCTGTGCCGGGGGCCGGGCACACAGAGATGCCTCGTGCCAGGAGGAAGCCCCCCTGGGCACCACGCGCCCAGGAAGGGGTTTGCAGAGCGAGCACCTCGGGGGGGGCAGCCTGAAGGCAGGACAGAGTGGACTAAGCTAAGGGTGAGATGCTGCTACCTCCCTCTTGGCAGCAGAATGAAGGAAATTTAGAAGAAGGTTGCCTTGGCACCACCCCTCCGGTAGGATGGAGAGTTGTAGCGCTGGACCAGGACATACAGGACAGTACTAAGGAGAAGTCAACAGCCCAGGCTCCAAGGCTGATGCATCCATAGCTGGAAGTTCTCTGCTACCCCGTTCACATCAGGAGCAGCGTTTTACTTTAAAAAATAAGCACACATGCTCAAGAGGATCCAGCTGATGCCTTTGTGTTACTGAGTAGAGAACACAACCAGCAAACCGGCCACAAAACCTCATTTTCTACCATCACGCTGGAGACGCGGAGGCACACAAACTGCAGGGATGAAGAGGCAAGGAGCATCTCCAAAGACAGCAAAGACACACGTGGGTGTGCAGGAGGACCTGGTGCTTCAGGTTAATGAAACACAGGAAGAGTGACGTGTCTTACCTTGTCAGAGGACTTGCCTCTCCACGCCTGGCCCTGCGGGAGCAGCTGTGGTCCTGGGAGCATCCCACAAGGGCAGCCTCAGCACAAAGCCCAGCTGAAAGCCCTGCCTGGTCCCAGCAGCCCAGAGATGCTGCAGCAATCAGGGCTCACCACAATCAGCTGTGGGCACTCAGGGGTCCGTGGGCACACCGCTTCCAGGCAGGACGTGATGCTGAGGAGAGGACATGGCCCTGCCTGCTTTCAAACACACATCCTTGACAACAAAACTTTGTAAGGCTCCTCAATGAACATTAAATACTCCATGGTTTATGGCTCATCATGCTATAATTGCGTATGTTAATTTAAAATTGCAGTTAGCTTCCAATTAACTGCTTAGTCTATTAGAGGTAGATATTGCAGGTGAAGGAGATTCCAGGTGCCCAAGTGTCCCCCATCACTAACGACACAGCAACTCACGAATTTCCATTTGCAAAGGATGTAATAGATACTTATGAGTAGATCAGGAGTTGGGTTTTTATGTATTTGAAAAAGCAGGCTGTGGCTGCTGAGCCCGGGGCAGCCGAAAGTCGCAGCTGGAGTGAGCAGGGGACAAGGGACCGCAAGCGGGACGGCTGGGGAAGGGAGGGGGGTGGCTGCACACGGGAAGCTTCCTAAACCGTGACCCATTCGCCTTATGTCAGTCATGTACAAGTAGCAACAGAGGACGCAAAATGAACAGAGAAATGCCAAATTTTCCAAAACACTTCTATTTTAAAATTTGAACCAAGTACAGGTTGCACGTATTGCATGAGTCACATGCAGGTGAATACTATAAAAGATAAAAATACTTGTGCGCATACTTTATAAATCTAAGCATTTATATATCATTTATAAAATCTTCAGAAGCGTAAAATAGCTGTGATTCAGAACAGAAATTTTACACATAAAACTGCAGGAATGTCCCCGTCAAACCATGCCTTTCTTGGGACTAACTGGTCCCACCCCACAGCTTAAACAGCGTGCTGCTGTCAAGTTTTTTTCCCAGTTTTGGTCCCATTTTCCCAATTTCAGCTCTGCCCTGCAGCTGTACATCATAAAGCACTCTTAACAGAAAGTATTTTAAAGGTGGTTTAAAGCCCGATGGGGGTGCTTCTGTGGTGCGTGGGCAGGATGGAGATGGAGGACAAGCCACCGTGGCTTTGGTGGCCCGAGCCCAGCGCTCCCCAGGTGTGAGCGGGCACGTGCCCTGCCGAAAGACTGGCTGAAGCTCTTTGCATGCACGGGTAAAGTCCTAATTTAAAATAGTTTATCCGCAGCCTGGGCGAATCTAAAAAATGGTTAAAATTTCCACCTGCATTTCTTCTGGAGACTACCGACCCGATTTTAAAACTCCCAGCTTACGTTTTTGGAACTTGATTACATTTCTCCAAGCGGTCAACTGACGGCAAAGCACCTCCTTTACATTCTACAGCTTCATTTTTCTTGCAGCCAAGAAGACGAGCGTACATGGTTAAAAAGCTGGCTTTCACTGTACATTCTGGCAGGGAAAGGCACAGGGGCCATGCTTGAAGCTCCATGGTCATGGTGCGCTACTTTTTTCTAGCCAAGCAGACCACATTCACCGCTGTATTTCTCAACAGCTCATTGGTCCAACAGCTGATATATATTTTTTTCTTTTTAAATAAGCAGCCTGAGTTATAGCGACAACCCTCCTATGAACACTCCTCAACTGCTATTCTACAAGTGCATACACGGTATTGCAAGATGCATGGAAGACCAACCATAATGCTGCGCAGCACCAGAAAATGACGGCGTCTTAGCATCACCACACGTCGTAGTCACCAGAGTCACCGCTCAGCTCCTTCCACAACGTGGCTTAAGGACACTACTTGTCACCCCTGCATGATAGGAAGGACTTTGTCCCGTCCCCTAAACAGGGAAGCTATATTAGACTTAAACAATTTGAACATAAGTCTCAACATTGTGGTAACAGCTCTGCTCAGTTGTATGTAGGCAAAGGATCTTTCAGTGGAGGCTTCCTTATTAATATCCAAGACAAACTTGTTACAAATTATTTAAAGTGTTTTGTGTTGGATTTTTCTTTCTTCTGTTTCACTTCTTTGTTGTATTTTTTTTTTATTGTTGGGCTTTTTGGTGGTTTTTCTTTTTTTTTAGGGATTGCAGTGGGTAAAACCATACACGCAGAACTAGCCAGGTCTGGCAATGCCATCAGAAGACACTATGACAAGCGACAAGTACAATAATCACCAGATTTCTTTAGGGAAATGCTCAGCCATACCCAAATGTGGCCGTCTCTGATCTCTGCCGATGGTGGTTGCTGAAGAAACCGGCTGGTCTCGGCCAGCAGGACGCTCCCACCAAACCCCAACAGTGGGAAGGTGCCAGCACTTGACGAGCATCCACCTCCACATCACCTTCCCACCTTCAGCCACTCTCCCTTCGCCCCCGGTCCCCAGGGGACAGCGGGACGCAGACAGAGCTCTGCATGCCCCAAGGACGGCACTTCGCTCTTGGCTGTCTGCCTCTTCCCCCATCCCACCAGCCGCTCGCTCCCCCATGCCCCAAACACAAGCCCTGCCTTGGCTTGCTCTGCTTCAGCAGGAGCAACCCCGTGGCTGGGCAAGCGGTTTTGCAGCCCAGGGAGCCCCAGGACCAGTGTCCCCCAGGCACAGCCACGCTTCCCGGCACCCCCAGCCCCATGGCAAACCAGCCACTGCTGCCGCTCCGGCAGGGATTTTGGCTTTGTACCCTTTGCTTGTCACCTTTAGTCGTCTGGGCCAGGGGTCTCTAATTATGGGACAAAGTGGGGTCGGCACTTTCTAACCCAAAGTTATTTGTGTACAGCGATTCCCGTGACTCTTCCGAATCGGGTATTTTAGGCCAGTGCAGAAAGGCACAAAACACTTTTTGGTCAAGTTACCAACCTTGGTCGACTCATCGCATCTCTGAAATGGTGGTGCCACACATGACGTTGTAAGGAAGGCGCCGCGCTCACATCAGTCCTAACAGCCCGTGCAGCAGCGGCACAAGCACCGTAGCACTGAAGCCAACCGAGGAGTACGTTATAAATTTATACGGCACTTCGACTTCCAGTCGTCTCCGGGCTTCCAGGTCGCCGATGGGAAACTTGTACCGATAGCCCAGCATGCCGAGGACCACGCTCTTCATGAGCCGGCGTGTCAAAAGAACAATAAAGATGCCTACAAAGAACCTGGCTAGCACGACCACCAGCATTTTACTGGTGATCAGAGGAAATCCAAGCTGAAGATTTTCGCTGCTGTAGGCTGGCTCGGCATACTGGTTATTTAACCAAAATCCCACAGTTGCTCCAGCTCCTGCTCCTAAGATAGTAGTGGTGTCTCCCCTGGTAGGGCTGTAATAGTCTAGTTTGGGGTAGTTGTAACATAAGACAAGAGGCACAACTATGGAAAGGAGTGGACAGAAGGGACTGGTTAACAGCAAGTGATCTATCGTGTCCCACGCAGGATACAAGAGCACGAGCAGCACAGCCGAAATCAGCGCTCCGCCGATCACGTCCTGCAAAGAGATCACGTTTAAAAGCTTTGTGAGACATGGTAGGCAAAACAGAAGTTCTCAGGTGATAGTAAAAGACCAACGTGCACTCATGAGCGCTCAGGCAGGGGAGGAATGCCCCAAATTCACAGTGATGGCACTGTCCCCGCAACAGGGACAACTTGAAGGCTGCGCTAAACAAAACGTGACAATCTGTGAACCCAGCCTTGTCTTTGTGAGCATATCTATTGAGTCACATTTTCCCCTGAACAAGTGAGATTCTTCCCCTCACCTCGTGTTTTCAGGGCACTCTCCACCTACAACCTCAGTGTTGAAGCCACATGCGCAACTCCATCCCAGGGACGGCATCACGGCACGCTGCCTTCATACAAGCCCTTCCTTTCCCATAATCCTACAAGTAATTTCATCAGATCAGTAGGATTATCGCTTCCTTGCTTTGCATGAGTGGGAAGACGCTGTCTTTTGTCAGAGACAACTACCCAGTCCAGAAACACGGGCTCCGGGGCAGAAAAGCCGCAGAGCCGCGGGACATGGTGTGTGCGCGCCACGATTTCTGCTGACCGCGGCGAGAGGCAGGCACCGCCGGGCAGGAATACATCACGGAGAAATTTGTTGCCCAAGCCTCTGAAATCTCGCATGTAGTTAAGCGCCCGAGGCAAGCACATAGTTAAAACCTAATTTATTAACAGAGGCAAATAAGGTGTTTTGAGAACTTGATTGTTGTCGGCCGCGCGGCTGGGAAGGGAGACAAGAGGTAACCCCGAACAGAAGCCGCCTGTATGACAGCAGCCAGATAAAAAGCAATATAACAAGTTTCCATGTGCCGCTCTCCCGACGTCGCTCAGGAGGCAGCAGAATTTACATTCTGACCGTGAAAAGCCCTGCAAAAGCTAGAGTTAATCACAGGCAGAAACGTCCTCTCCTCAGGATTGTATCTTTTTCACCGAGTCATGACAGTTGACTACTACCATGCTTGGTCACAGTCTAAAATGAATTATTTATGAGAACTTCATTTATGGTTAGGCAGGAACGAGGGGACTTTTTCACAACAGAAATATTTAATGACTTTCTGGTAAATGCATTACTCCAGTATGGCTGAACTTCAGATGTTTACAACGTCCAGGCAATAGATTCGCAGCACATTTGGTTTTAAGCAACTCCCAGAGCCATTTTGCGTATTCCTAACACAAATTTCCCCGTACATTTATTCCCTCATTCATGACATGAGGATAGCCATGGAAATACACAAAGTTGTTCACAGATCTCTAATATGTAAAATACCATTAGGAGCCAATATTTCACAACAGCACAATAATCCATCCTATGATACCCATTTTTAGATGATAACTTTACACACAAAGGCACGTTCTGGCCCAACACTAAGTAACTGCATCAACATGAAAGAGCTGGGGGATGCTCCCAGCGCTGATGCTCAGAAATCCTGTCACCACTCTGTGCCTCCATTTCCCACCCCGCTATTTGTCCACTTCATATTAGAAGAAAAAGTCCTGCCATCTCAATTAGGGAGTGAAATTCAAAAGCTGTTCATGTGTTTTTCTGTTCCAATGAAAGACATTTAACCAAATGCTTTGCTCAGATTTACCCAGTCGACTCCAGCAGTTCCTGGCCGGGGCGCAGGCAGCCTCTATTTATGGACCTGATTAAAGTCTTTTGAATTTTATTATCCTCCCGTCCAGCCCCAGTGCAGTAACACGGCTCCTGTAGTTTTCAAGCAGGACCCAGATAACCAGCTCTGCTCCTCACCAGTGGCTTATACCAGTGGTCTCCAAAGTGGGTGTCCAAGGCAACCCATCGGGCCGTGGGAAGAAAATACTTTTTGCACTACTAGTAAGTAAAATAAAAAAATAAATATTGCTTTTAAAAGTAGTGCTTATTTCATCCTTATCTCATCCTTCTTAAATTTGTATTTTTGTGTATGTTTTATAATGTACGTAGCAGCACAGTAGGACGTGTATATAATTCATAAGTAATTATACATACATTTGGGCTGCATGCTCAAAAATTTATTACTGATAGGGGCGCACAATCAGAAAAGTTTGGAGACCAGGAGATTATTCTGTTTTTTCCCCCATCCACCAATATAGGGGCTTCTCATTTTGGAGACTCCTTACTAGAAGCCGCCGGAGAGCGTGGGACGTACCCAGCCACGGCCGTCAGCAGTGACCCCCTTTGGTTCTGGTAGAGCTTTCATTTTCCGAGCAGCCAGAAGGGGTGGGCGAGCTCAAGACCAACACTTTACAAAGACATTTAGCGGTGCGGAATTTATGATTTCCCCCCCCTCGCCTGTTAAACTAAGGAGAAGATGGGAAGAGGAGGGATGGCTCTGATTTCTCTGAGAAAAAACTGCTTTTCCGGACTCTCCCTACTGTGCATGCGGGAGTGGGACCTTAGCTTTTCCCAGTGGTGGAGCTGCTGTTAGCACTCCCAGGAAGTACATTCTTGCCCGTCTGCCTGTGTAAACAGATTAGCCTCTCGCCAAACACGCAATTATAAAGGAATTTTTAAATGAGGGCAGGCACAAATTTTGCTCAAGGTGCAGCACTACCAGCAAAGCTTAAAACCCTCCGTTTCCCTGCTCCAGCTCCCTCGGCACAGGCAACTCCTCCACAGGCCCCATCCCTCCCAAAAAAGCCCCCCCCACCGCTCGGCCCCACTCCCACACAGCATCCCCCTACCTCCCCCACAGCCACCAGCATCTCCCCAGCTTCCACACAAGGGTGGACTCGCTCCTATCAATTTTAGCTAGAGCACCGTCATTTGGCTTTGCTGCCTAAAGAACGGGCCAGTATTGGGTTTCTAACTCTGCAAGACCTTCAGGTTATTTTCCTGAGCTACAGGCACATAAGGAGAAACAACGGAGGTGAACATCCAGCCGCAGGCGATGGCTGGGATGCAGGAAGGGATGCTTTCTGCCCATCACCGAGGGAGCATGCTCCATGCGTACTGGCACTGCCGCTGCCCTTCTCATGCTGGGCTGGGCTTTTTTTGTTTCCCAAGGTCTTAGAGCATGATTTGTTTTTTTTTTAGGATTGCAAAAGCGCGTGGTCTGGCTTTCTGAAGGCAAGACCCTTCTATGCTCCTCCCCTTGAAACTACGGTTGGAATTGCACACACTCACAAAATGCCCCCAGAATATCGAACCAGCACCCCAAACACGGTGGCACTCGAGCATCATCCCTGCTATTGCCAATCAAAGCAGAAATAATACTTTTCCTATTCTGTTTTGTATATGGTTACTTACTGCCCGAATTCCCTTCACACTTTCATTTCATGTGAGGTGGTTGAGGCACCTTCCCTGGAGGTATTTAAAAGACGGGTAGACGCTTAGAAATACGGTTTAGTGATGGCTTTTGTCAGAGTTAGGTTGATGGTTGGACTAGATGATCTGAAAGGTCCCTTCCAACCTCAGCAATTCTATGATTCTATGCTACTCGCTCTCCTCAACAGAAATCTCTTATTTGCCTTCCACTCCTAAAGGCTACTCTGTTTCATCCCGCGAGGACTGTACTGCCACGGTGCATAAAGTGATGCCAATACGCTGTTTGGTTATCAGCTTTAAAATATTTAAGATCATTTCAGGATTAATGGCGGTGTTAAAAAACCCGAGATGCAGCAGAGCAAAGGAGGAGGGTGGGGGTTACAGAGCACCCTCTCCTGAGGCTGCTGTGATCAGCAACAAATGCATCAGCACTGAGCCGGTATATCTCAGGGGAAAAAAAAAAACAAACACAATTTACTTTTACAGAAACAACTTTCAGGTTTCTTTTTGGTCATAAAAAGTGACCTTTTGATTTCTCCCTGTATCCTACCTCCCACACTGGCCGGCACAGGGCATCATTGCTCCTGGCTCGGGGCAGCCCCGGTGGGAAGCTGCGGTACCAATAAGCCTGTCACAAGGTCAGCTGTGGCTCTGGAGTGACATCCCCAAGCCCCCACCGCTGGCTGGAGACAGGGGACCCCCCATTCCGCCACCACAGCGAGTGCCAAACCCATCGGCTTGGTGCATTAAGGAATTCTGACTGCTGAAGGGTTAAAAGAAGGCTATAAGCCTCCCCTCCTGCCCCTGCTCCGGGACGGCCCTCGGCTGGTGAAGTTCTTCCCAACAGGATTTGCAATGACCTTGCTCGCATCTTTTTGGAGTACTGGGCACTCACACGAACGCTGTTGCTCATCGTTTCAAATACGAGATGAACCAGACGCGCTTCAGCAGCGGGGGGACAGAAAAACTTGTTAATCTCACTGAGACAGTGATCAAAAATTGGGCCAAAGTTTTAAGATGAGGAGTAAAAATACAATTGTCTGGGGAAAAAACCAAACAACAACAAAGCTCAGTCCCAGTGTCTCCAATTGCTTCTTGTTCCTTAAAAATAACCCCTAAAATGTTACAGGTTCTTGCTTCAAAATGTGTCCAAATTTTCACTTTGCTCTTTCCAGGTAACTCCAGATTCCCTCTTCCCCACCTCCTCAGACTCCATCATTTAAGATCTAAAAGGAAGAACCTTGCCTTCCTCCTGCTCCTCCACAAACATGGGATATTCTCCTGTCACGGTGGTGAAGGTGGTTTCCTGTAATTAAATTATCTCTCAGCAGCGCAAGTGCTTCCATCCCTTTCTCCGGCTGGGTGACGATCTCCTGGTAACAGCCCAGGCAACGGGTGTTTATTCCCTGTTCCCTAATCACAGTATTTATCCTGATACGGCTATAACGATGCAGATAGCTCTCCTACCGGCCCAGTGCATCCCCAGAAGGTCTTTAATTATAACGTCTCTTCTACTGACACGACTGTGCTTTTTGAGGCGGCTCCTGATGCAGAAGCAATGCCCGCAAGGCTGAAATACAGACTGATTTGTAGAGCTGGGGTTACAGAGGATGAGTCCCTGCAGCGGAGCTTTGGCTACGGCTGCAGCCGAGCACGGTGCAGCCACCCTGCCACCCTTCTCTGCTTCCTCGAACGGGAAAAATGCAGTTACATTCATTCGGTGGATATATTTTACCTGTTCATTTGCTTTACTAAAATATGATCGCTTAATACGTAATTATATCCTGTCGGTATTCATTTTCTATTAAGACCTTGGTTAAGAATCCATTAGCCAGAGGCCGTTTCGGCTGGTGGCTCGGCTGAGCGGCCGCTGCGCCTCGTCCCCCACGGCATCTCGGGCAGCTCAGGGTGGGAGCCATCCCTCGAAGTGCGACAAACGGCTCCGAACCGCCCTTCTTCCCCAGGGAGAACCCTGTCCCTGCAGGTGGGACACCAGAACCTGTCACTGCAGGAGGGAGGGAGCCGCAGAGAGCGGGGTTGCGTTTGGGCAGCTGTGATCACCAGGCATCTCCCCAGCTCCGTCCCCACTGTGGCAGGCACAGGGTGAAGACCCCACCGAAGCCCGTTTGCCCTTTTGAAAGGCAGCATTGCTCACAGTTCAACTGCGGAGCATTTTTTTTTTATTTTTATTTTAAAGCCCTTTCTTATCATGTCAAAGGCACAAAGGGCTTTTTCTTCTTTACCCTAAAATCCATCTAAAATTAGAGGAGTCTTTCAGTGTGATGGAGCAGCAAGGGAAGTATGTGAAGAATTTTTACAGATTGACTTAAGGCCACTAGCCAAGAAAGGGTGTCTCCAGCTTCCATTTAAGATACTGTTTTGATCCACTAGGCCTGGAAGGGAAGGTCAAGCTATATTTTATAGCTAACCTTAATCTATAGGGGCTCACTTTCTTACATTCATCAAGCCTCCTTATTATAACAAACATAATTATCACTTAGTAAAAAACCCCAATTATTTATGCATGTGCAACCAACCAACAACGCGTATCAAATTCCTGTGGGGAAGTAGCCGGGAGATTTTATCCGTACTTGGGAAGCTGGACCACCCCCTCTGACCTCTCTATGGGAAGGACCCAGCTACTGCCTGATCAGAGCCACGCTGAAATCTGTTCTTAAAGTAGGGCTGGCATCTCTAAACAATCCTCGTTATCAATACAGGCTGGGTGATGACGTTGTAGAGAGCAGCCCTGCGGAAAAGGACTTGGGGGTACTCGTGGATGAAAAGCTGGACATGAGCCAACAACGCGCGCCTGCAGCCCAGAAGGCCAGTCGCATCCTGGGCTGCATCAAAAGAACCAGCAGATCGAGAGAGGTGGTTCTGCCCCTCTGCTTTGCCCTGGTGAGACCCCACCTGGAGTACTGTGTCCAGCTCTGGAACCCTCAGCACGAGAAGGACATGGACCTGTTGGAGAGGGTCCAGAGGAGGCCACGAAGATGATCCAAGGGCTGGAGCACCTCTCCTGTGAAGACAGGCTGAGAGAGTTGGGGTCGTTCAGCCTGGAGAAGAGAAGGTTCCAGGGAGACCTTAGAGCAGCCTTCCAGTCCCTGAAGGGGGCCCATAAGAAAGCCGGGGAGAGGCTGTTTGCAAGGGCACGTAGCGATAGGACGAGGGACAATGGCTTTAAACTAGAGCAGGGCAGGTTTAGATTAGACATTAGGAAGAAGTTCTTTACAATGAGGGTGGTGAGACACTGGCACAGGTTGCCCAGAGAGGTGGTGGAGGCCCCATCCCTGGAGACATTCAAGGCCAGGCTGGATGAGGCTCTGAGCAACCTGATCTAGTTGAAGATGTCCCTGCTCACTGCAGGGGGGCTGGACTGGATGACCTTTAGAGGTCCCCTCCAACCCAACACATTCTATGATTCTATGAAACAACTGCGCCCAATGAGTCCATCATGTAAAGTCACTGATACATTAAGATTATTTTCAGATGAAGTATTCATGCATCTCAGTCCTTTAAGAACGAATTTCCTACCAGCTGAAAACAAGAAGCTTGTCATACTATTTTAAGTGCCATGTCCCTGGATGGTAACACGAGCCTCGCTGTCCCCCAGTCCCCCAAGGGCAGCTCACTTGTCAGGTTTTACCCTCTCCTCCCCTCTCCGCTGGTCTCCGCCGTGACTCACCAACCTGCTATTCCTCCCCTGACACTCCCAGGCTGAACCAGCCTGGAATATTTGTCGCTGACAACAGTGATACTATTGCACAAAAGGCTTAGCTAAGGAGCAGCAGTCAGTTGCCCAAGTGCATTCCTCGCAATTAAAATTTCAAAACAGAGAACTACAATTCAGGTGCCATGCCGACCTCACCCTTCTCCTCAACCCACGTGCACCGCTGCTTCCCTAGTGGTATAAATAATTCCCCTGCAGACTCAAATAGCAATAGCCTGAGGGTTTCCTCTCAGCTGCCTTTGAATGTACAGCCTGAAATTTAGTGGCATCACTCCTATATTCCGGCGGCGGCACGGCCAAGGCAGGACGTGCATCGTTTGAAGAGCGGGAGATGGGAATGGCTGCAGGTCGGTGGAGGCACGAGCGACGCGGGGCATCCTTACCAGGACTGTGTGCATCCCCGTGTAGAGCCTGCTGAGACACACCAGTGTCGAAAACACAAACGCCGCTACCAGGCCTAGTTCGAACGGATACTGTGAAAAGGGGGGAAAAAGAAAAATAAAATACACACGTTACACCGTTATCCACTTTAAGATCAGTATATATCTGAAATAAAACATCCAAGCAGACGGACTGATGTAAGGATATTGCGTTGGGAAGTGGTTCCTGAGCTGTGCTTTCCCAAAGAGATTAACGTGACCAGAGACGAGACCTCACATGGGCTACGTGCAATCCTGCCAGAAGGCCATTTCGCTATCTGTGGTGCCCACTTTCGCGAAGGTCTAGTCTTAACGTGGGGAAACCTGGCAAACAGATGGTATTTGCAGCGTTTTTCCCCCACAACGTCCACCTGCAAAACCCGTGTTAGTGCTAAAGACCTGAAGGAAGAAAAGGCACAGCACGTTGTGCAAGCGATGCCCGAGGCTGAACCGCAGCCTCAGATCACCCGAGTGGAAGGCGACAGCCACGGAGCCCGACCAGAGGCGGGATCGATAGTCCTGAGCAGTGGGCTGGGACCGGGAAATCAACGTCTGGGCTGGAACCGCAGCCAGCTATTAGAGCAGTCAGGACTGCTCTTCCCTGTGACACTTAAGGTTTAATCATCTTCTCGTGAAGCTGCTTTTGCTTAATTCCCACTCTGAGTTGCCTATGAACACGGAAAGAAGCGCTGAAATAAATCAACATTTAAAAAGGAAAAAAAATAAAAAAAAACAACGCACACATTTGGTAAAGAATAAGCTTAACATATTAGCCCTTAATCCACTCATTCAAATCCTGAAACCGAGTGGGCTGGTAGGCTCCTTTCAGTCTGTAAAGGACGTTTTTCTGGAAAAAAAAAAAAACAACAACCCAAAATATAAATAAATGAAATTCATTCACCCGATTTGACACAAAGACTCCATCTGCTGCCGAGAGGCTGACGACCGACCAGCGCAAAAATGCTTCTGTGGAAATGTTGAGCATAACAACTCGCTTCTGACCCTTTTTCCTTGGTCCCCGAAATAAAGAGCTGAGACCCGGCTGCAGATGTCACTCCCAGTTCACGAAACGCTGTTTTTTCCTCACTGCTCTAAGCCTTCAGAGGATTTACGCCCACTTTATTGCCCCCTCAGCAGCAGCCTGGGAGCTAGTCCAGATCAGTAATTGATGACTAGGGCAGCTTTAGAAGATAGCAGCATAATGTACTGGTAGATTTTTCCTTCTTAATAGAGGCAATTAAATCATTTAATTATTTTACAGCAGCTTTATTGTTTCATGGCTGTTTCCAAGAAGTATGAGACAGCCCGTGAAGAGCTGCGTGTCCCACTGGGAGCTTATCGATGGAGGAGGAGGAGGAGAAAGTGCTGCTGACCAGGTCTTTTTGGCAGATCTGACACATGGGATGGATCCGGCCTTCCAGGGATGACAAATATCCCATCCCATGGCTCCTCTTCCCAATCCCACTGCCAAGCTGCTCCGACCAGTTACCGTACCATTACCAGGGAGCAGGAGGCTGTCAGCGCAGCTTCAGGCACCACCGACCTGCTCACCCATCCCTGCACTGCGGGCAGGAGCAAAGCTGGGACCGGAGGAGTCTGGAAGTTAAATTAACCCAGAGATCCCGACGTAATTCCGATATCTCCATTTCTATGAGTTACAGCCCCAGGACACAGCACCGTTCCTCAAACGGGTCCTTTTGTCCCCGCACACGCGCTGGCACTGTGGGGAGGACACCATGGAACACTGTGACAGCAAGACCCCCCGGCCGTACTGCGAGCCCTCTTGGTTACATGGGTTTCTCTTTGAAATACGCTTGAGGAGGCTGAGAAACGCGCTTAAATACGATGCAGCCAGGAAGTTGTTATTGCTAGAGTACAGGAAATATGCGTTTGGATTCGTAAAATGAAACAAAAATCATCATCATGGAGAGACGAGTTTCCAGGAAACAAGCCTTCTAGAAAGATAAAAGGCTGAAGGTTTGGGGAAAATAATTATGAGATCTCCCCAAGCAGCCTGGAGTTCCAGTGCAGCAAAACTGCTGTTACTTCTCTGCCAAACGGGCTCTTAAATCGTGTTGTATGCTCTCAGCCGGACACAGGCTAGGGCCAGGGGATTTCCAAGGATGCTTTTCCTGCACTGTACAAAAGCCAGGCAACACAGAGCTCCTTTGGTTTCCCTGGGAGCCGGCGTTTCCCGACGTGCAGCGTTGGCTTGGCAGGCAGAGGGCGAGCACAAAACGCCGACACCGGGCATCTCCCGCAGCAGCACCACGGCTCCCCTCGGGGTCACCCGCCCCGCACACGAAAACGCAGCGAACCCTCCAAACCACGGCAGGGCAGGGCAGCCTGTGGCGGCCCTCAGCGGGGCTCGTGCTAAAGAACAGAGATTTCCCCTAAATTTCTTCTTGTGTCTGTTATCAGCCAGCTACGGGCAACAACAGGGGAAAAATATGCATCTGTGAAAAGAAATACAGAGCTCCTCTGGAAGTGGCAACAGCTTTGGATTTGCTAGTTTTCTGTAGCTTGCTGGAAGCAGACACATGCTTTTTTTTAAATTTTCTTTCCTTTTCTTTTTTCCCTGCCCTCTTTTTGTACCCCCTACCTTGTACTGGTTCGTGGTTGCAATGAGAAAGGAGAAGGAGATGGCAGTGGCTGCCATGGCGTGGGTGGAAGGCATCCCGTACTCCGCATCCGTCCTCATTTCCAGCTTGACGACAGGTGGCGAGAGGGGCCGAGGCCACTTCAGGATGTCCTTGGAGACCTGGCCTATGTACATCACTATCTGGGGAGAGGAAAGGCCACAGGGCTGTCAGTCAGCGCGGGCAATCCCCGCTCAGCCCACCCGAGAACCATCTCTATTTCTGCCCTTTTTCCTGCAAAATCCACCACCCCCGGCGCAGAATTTATCCCCTGAATTATTAAAGGGGTTTCCATTATCCCAGTTAGCGAAGGAAGCGGCGGTTTTACAGCACCATATTGTAACCTCATCAGAAAAGGGACCAAAAAGGAGGGTTTGCTGATGAGATGCATTAATGCAGGACGGTGAGAGACGGACACCTGGCTCCTACCCCACGCTAGAGAAGTTTAAGTTTCCTCCCTATCCCTTACAACCCCTCTCCCGCACAGCAAAGAGCTATAAGAGAAATTTTTCCGCCACCACCTTCAAATCCCTGCCTTGCCCAGTCGCATCCCTCCCAGCTCCGCGTTGCAGCACCCGCTCTCCCGCTCCCCGCAGCTCCCACCCACCGCACAGGGTGCCGCGGGGACCCCATGGGGATGCACCGCCGGCGCGGTTATTAAATAATAACCTTGGCATCCTCGGGGAGGCAGCAGAGAGAAAACTGGACGAGCAACATGAAGTACCAGTTCTCCTGCCTAACTCCCCAGTAACAAAGCGCTTTTGTGCCCTGCTTGGGACACCAGAGGTTTAAGCAAGTGCTCCATTAATTAGCTACGGAGCACTGCAACGCAGTGATTTTTGGGGGGAAATGTTGCATTCTGGGGTCACTGCAAGCAGTGGCAGTGGGAAGCAGAGGCAAGAGGCAAAGCTGGCCGGCATCCCCGAGAGGTGCAGCCCAGCCAGCAGCGCCCAGGGCACTCGCCGAGCTGACACCCTCTGCTCCTCAGCACCCTCTTCCCAAAGGCAACAGGCTCTCAGCATCCACAGCGAGAAGGATGCGAACAAAAATCACCCAGGCTGTCCCTGCAGGAGGTATTTGCTTTCTGTTGCCACGCTCCTCCCTTTGGTTAGTGCAGCCAAACGTATGCAAAGCAAGCTCTACAAAACAAAGCAAACCTTCTTTTTTTTTAAAAAAAAAAAAAACAACACAAAAATCAAGTTAACTGATGACTGCCACGAAAGCTCAGTTGCTGTGCGAGACGGCTTGCTGTTCTGCTTCTCACGCTTCCACTAGCAAAGGAGGGGTCTTAAAATAACATCCTCCCCATGCTGGTGTTAGCCATATGCCAGAACAGCAACACGATCATCCGCCGCCACAGTTGTCACCAGCCACATTGCATCCCTCTCTCTCCCACCAGCCGGTTAAAAAAAAATGGGTTCACATTAAAAGAAAGACGTCAGGATTCAGGATTCACAAATCAGAACCAGGGAAAAGCCCAAAAGTCACGTTCCTCCCTCCCCGCTCTCTCCAGCAAAGGGCACGCCGCGGGGAGTGCTGGGCTTCCAGCCAGCACCAGAGCCTGGAAAAGTGACTGCTGGTGCCTTTGCATCCTTTATCCCTCATCACATGAACCGCATCAACCGCATCACCGCCTGATTACTGGCACCGCCTGCGGCACGCCTGGCTGCTCCCACTGCACCCTGATAGATGGGGCATAGGGCAGGCAGCAAACACCCTGCCCCGACCGCTCACCCTAAACAAAGGCTCAAGGAACAAGTCTCTTACAGAAACCACCGCCTGGGTTCATTTGGTTAATGCCACCAGTTTCCAAATGGATGCAGGCACATCTTTGGGAGTTAATTAAATTCCAGGGTTGAAAGCAAAATTAACTCTCTCCGACAGGACATAAAACATTGAGGCTACCATTCGTGATAGCATCTGAGAGGCAAGGTAGGACGAGCCAGTTTATCAGCAGTCCTCTATAATAATGACTTCCACTTGTAGAAGTATTATTAGCACTAGTACGTAAGAGAATTACAGAAAGGGAAATGAGTCATCTTTGAAATGAAGGCTATGCTAGGACTCCTCTGATGGTGAAAAACAGGCTGAATGCTGGAGGTGGTATGGGTAAGCAAAAATACCAGGTATCCTCACAACACCTTCCTTCCCGGCATTCCAGATTAAATTCTGACCCTTCTGTTTTTTAAAAACACATATCGTATAGACACATACGGTAATGAGAGGCAAGGCAACCTCCATAAGAGATGGAGTCCAGAATACACTGCCCTCTGAAGCACCAACCTTTGCCTTTAGCTTATCTGGGTGCTGTGCACGTGGTTTTACATGCAATATCCCAGATTATTTGGCAGAAGCGGCCGTTGTGGGTGCGGTAAAACATCCCCCGTCAGCCGAACCGGCAGGCTTCCCCGAGAAGGTGAAAGATGACGAGTGCACCATCGCTAAACGCCACCCAGCAAAGGCGCTGCTCTGCTTCCCCGGCCTCCCCACGTGCTGCTCGCAAGCGGCTGGAGGAGCATGGGGCTGCCCAGGCTCTGCGCGGGCTCTTGGGCTCGCAGCACAGCAAAGCAAGTGGCCCGGAGCTCCTGCCAGCTCCGCCAGCGGCGGGCAGAGGGGTGCCCTCCCCGGGGGACGCCCAGAGCATCAGCCAGCCCTGCCGGGGACCGCCCCAGGGCTGGCCACCCAGGGCAGTACCCCTGCGCGTGGGCCAGGCACAAACTCCCAGAGCTCAGCCACAAATAGTTAAAAAAAAAAAAAAGAAAAAAACAAACAAAAAAAGCCAAGCAGGAGGCCACTGCGGATGCGGTCACTACGCGACAAGTGTTGTGCAGAAACACGCTTGCAGCATTATATTTAATTGCAGGATATATCTGAATGGCACTCCACTGCGGCTCTCATCTTCTGAGGAAGGGAGGAATCTGCCTTGGTTAAGTGGCATATTCTCTCTCAAGCCACATTTCATTATTTCCTGACCTTATTTCTCTGTCATTTTGGATTTACTCACTAACAGCCCTGGGAAAGAAAGCAAGCAGCCTGAAAAGTTTTGACCTGTTATCGGCTTTTTTCAACCTAGCAGATGAGAAAACTCCCAGAATAAACATTGCAAACTGTAAGCACTGGAAGGGAGGAGAAGATGGAGAGATGAGCAGGGGGGACAGGCCACAGATCAACACTGAGCTAAGCCTCACCTGCGCTTCACTTGAACCACCTATTTGCGCAATGCCAAAAATCTTTGATGGCCCTGGAAATGAATTTAGCATGAGCAGAAATTACCCCAAATCTGGACCAGCAGGTAACTTGGGATGGCTTGAGGCGCAAAGCCAAGATCCCAGGACCGGGGGATTTTGCCGTGACTTCCAGCCAAACAGCACACTCGCAATGGCTTGGGACGAAGAGGGGAGGGCAGGTTAAGGGCTGGCCCAGGAGCGTGTCACCCTGTAGCTGCTGATCGACAGCAAGTTTCTGCGTTTCCAAGTCTCGGGCTTCACCCAGCTCCCCTTCCTTCACAAGGGCTGGGAAGGGTTAGGGAGGAAGGGGGGGGGGCTAGCCTGAAATCATACTAATCTAAGATTAAAACAAAACCCATTCCAAAAGTCTTTATGAACTCATGGGCTTTTCCACCCGGTGGGTGCCCAGGCCCAAAGCTGAACGTTGGAGAGAGAAAAGGGAACAACAGACCCTTGAACAGGGAGCGAGCAAACGCAGTTTGCAGTCGCGTAGGCACGGCAAAGAAGAGAAACCTTGAAGCAAATGATTTCTTCACGCTTTATTGTTCTGTTTGCTTCTTCCCTATGTTACTGACATTTTTTGCCTACCTAGAGCGCAATATTATGGCTCTTGATACTCTTCTTCTGTGCTTATTTCCAGCACAGGCTCTCTTCCACTCTGAGTGACACAGATCAAACAAATTTTCTGCCGTCCTGGTGGAAAATGGTTTGCAGACATTTCAGCAGACATAATTTTAATTTGCACAATAATAAGTACCTCTGTCTCTGCGTGCGGAATTTGTCTGAACCTGGAGACTTTTCCATTACTGAAGCAACAAAGTCAAAGCCGTGATGGATTGAGTAGGACACAATTAGCCGGAGAAGATAACTACACAGGAATGCACGGGAATTTAGTGGAGATTTCACAAAAGTTGGTGGGATGGGCATGGCTAATTCCCTTTACTCTGAGAACTGACGGCAGCAGCTCTAACTACCACGTACCTCAGACTGTTCAAACTTTCCAAAAATGAAACTTAACTGTTTCACACCCGAGTTACAAAGATGTGCTGGCAAAGAGGAGGGCTGCTCGGGCTGGTAGGGAGCAGGGGGGAGCTAGGGTTCAAGGATGGAAAAGGGAAAAGCACCGGAGGTGAGCACCGCAGCCTGCCCGGGTCGCTGGACACCCACAAGCGGGGCCCAGCCCTGGGCAGAAGGTGAAACGATGCTCTTGGACTGCCCTCGCTCCCAGATCCTCACCACAGTTTCCCGCCGGAGCGCCCCGTTAGGGGAGGCAAAGGGACTCTGTATGTGCAAGTCCCACAAGCTACAGGTGTGACAAATGCCACGATGCGAGTCCTTACTAAAGGAATGATGGCAAAAGCAAGGCGGACGGACCATGGCACGGGAGCAGAGACGTGGCGGAGGAGCCACTAGCAACAACCACACACACGTGTAACACGGGGAAATGCTGCTTTCCCTTCTGTATTGAGGCGAAACACAAACTGGGTGCTTTGTTTGTGTGGCTGAACCCGTGAGCTGCCTTCGCAGGCGGAGGAGAGCCCGGGGTTAGGTGAGACAGGCTTTTCCTCCCGAGGGCTCCTGCACTGCAAGGGAATACACTACCCGCACTGTGTTCTGCTCCACGGTGAAGCAGTAAGCAGCCTGATCCGTGCTCAAAATCCAGGGTATGGCTACCCTGATCTGTTCAGAGTTGAAGCAGCCTCCACTGTTTTCTGCAGTGCCAGGTGACACCGCATCAGCTGGGCACGCTGCGGCCGTGCCGGGAAGACGCTGCGGCACTGACCATGCCGAAGCTGCTGTTTTTCTAACCCCCAGCCCACAAACACCATCATTCCGCTTGGGATTTTCTGAATTTCCAGTGCTACGCAGATGACACTGAAGCCTTCAGAATTAAATCCTTGCAACAAATACAAGAAGCGTTTAAAAATTACTTGGGTAAAGGCTTCTTTCTCGTTGTACACACTTGTTCCCCTCTCAAAGGGCTTTTCTGTACTGCTGTAAGCAACTTAAAAACAAGACTTTCCTCAAACCCTGGTGCCTGCTGGGGCAGCCCGGGCTGCGTGAGGGGAATAGCAATCCTTTCCAGGCAAGGTACCGGTGAAGGACAGGCAAAGCTTTATTGCCACTATGGGTCAGCAGCATTACATTTCACTACATGAATGCAATTAGCGGTTGCTATAGCAGCACAATAGCCTTTTTCTGAGGGTTTCCTCTGAGTCATATATATGATCCATCTCCAAAATTACATCCTCACGTGGGGCTTCGCACTGGGGTAAACAAGATGAATCTCTCTCTGTGTTTTAGCAGATCTTGCTTTAATGAACAGTGAGAAATCAAACTCAAGGCATCGGCAGCCACATCAGTCCAGGTACCAACGCATTTGTCCCAACAGCTGCAGGGGTTCCCTCTGGGAGGAGGGGCTGCTCCCCTCCCTGTGGGCGTCAGAATCCCACGGAGGGACCTGGCTCCTTGATATTCGCATAACCCTGGGTTTGTTTCAATAACTGAAGAAGTGGTTTTGCTCACCTGCAGGTGTTGCCTGGCATTTTCAGTGGTTTTCCCTCACTGGTCTCGCCGTGGCTGTGGGCAGGAAGCAGGAGAGCTGCCCACATTCAGCACGGCAGCCCAGACGCAGAACCATAGATGGTTTGGCTTGGACGGGACCTTAGGCATCTATGAAGGCAGACAGACAAACGCAGCCGAGCCGGCTCCGTACGCAGAGGCACGGAACTGGTGCCTCGAGATGAGGTTTCCCCTTTGGAACATTTACACCTCAGGTGCCCAGATGCCGAGCCGGGCAGGTTTTAGGAGCCAGGCGGAGCGCTGCAGGAGCGCTGTGTGGGGCACCTCCTCCTCGCGCACCGGCCACCTCTCCTCCGCCACAACCTCCGCACGGGGACGCACACCCGCAGCCGTCACACAGGCCTGCGAAGGTCAGGAGGAGCGATTCTTTTTGCACTCTGTAATATTTTAGCTAACAAAGGTGAACCAGAACATATTTGTTTTCAACTTCAGATTTCGCTGCTCTCCCATCTGCGCTATTGATTCATTAAAAGGACAAGATGAAATTCTAGAGAAGACGTGGGGGTCAAATAGCATTGGCAACTTCTTCCCCGAGGCTCACACTGTGGCAGCCTGACTTTGAATCTGCTGGTTTGGCTCCAAAAGAGAAATTCTGTAACCAGGCTCTCGAAACCCTGCCCTGCAATAGTATTTGTCATCTTCCCAGAAATGAAATTTACAGTTTGAAAGTGATATTGCTTTTGTTTTTATCATACTCTCTGTGCCGATAGCAGTGACAGAGCACATCAGGAACGCTGGAAAGAGGGGGGAAAAAATAAGGATGCACTATTAATAAACTGGCATTTGCAGATTAGTCAAGCAGAAGCAAAGACTGTATCCTGAAAGTGCCAGCTATTTTTCGTGGTTGTTGAAGCAGGCGTGACTTCAACTCACCATACAGAAATTAAACCAAGCATCCAGTCTGCACTGTTCACAGCTTCTGTTCTCAGCATCTCCCAACTAAGGCTTAAGTGAACAGATAACACTGCGACAGAGCATAGCTGTGACCGTGCCCCTCAAGCATCGCTCGGTTCACAGTGAAAGAGGAGCAGAGCGAGGAAGAGTATGTTCTTCTGGAGATGCTCCTCCTACCCCCAAGTCAATGCCAAGAACTAAGGTGTGGCTTCAGGGAAATAACTGTGAAAGTCACTGAGCCGCACTACCTTTAGCCCTGGTGGCAGCCCAGGTGGAGGAAGCCCCACGGAACCCTCTGATCGCATCCTGCTCCCCATGTCCTCCCCGAGCCACCTGGATGCTGCCCGCATGCAGAGATGCCAACAGCGACCGCAAGGCCGGGCACCTCCGTGAGGCACCTGCGCCTCACAGGAAAGGGCGGCTGGCTCGGGGAGCCAGAGGATCTGCCATCTCCAACACGGTCATTTTTTTCCAGGAAATACATCAATCTCATGCAGGCTGCGCAGGAACTTTACACAACATTTGCCAAGGATTTGGTCAGGTGCAATGGGACATTCAAGGTCACATTGAGCTGGTGGGATGCTCCAACACATGCGTTGTCCCAGCCACAAGGTGAGCAGCACCTCCATGAGGAAGGTCTCCAGCCCACCACAAGCAGTGCCGCGCTCAGCAGCGAGCAGCAGCGCGGCATGCATGTCATGGCAAGGGGCAGCAGGGAAGCACAAATAGCTTCTTAAAAAAAAATATATATATCTGTATAGGAGGGAAGACTTCAGCTCTCTCAAGTCAGACTTCAGAAACACAAAACCAGAAAAAGACCAAGAGAGCCTTGTGCCTCCAGAAGTACAACCGACCAACATCCTAGGACGTTCACTGTCTTAAAAAGAAGCCTTCGGACAAAAACTATAAGGTAGTTGACTATCTTACAGTGGGTTTAAATAAGAGAAGTTTGTGCCCTGTCTCCTGGTAGCAGGAAGAACTAATGTCACGTTGATCTGGTTTATCATCTAACACCTAAAACTGAGAAACTGTTGCACCTAGGAGTTCTAGTGAAATACAAATGGTTTCCAATTTAAACTTCACCTTAGATTATTCCCAGCTGTTCTCAGTTATGAAAGTCTCACTTTTTCTTCAAGGGTAGAGTATAGCTACCAGCACAGACAAAATTATCTTTCAATCAACACTTTATCATCTTGCACATAGCATTTTCTTTTATGGACCATTTATTTTTGTATGCCGATATTTTGTAGTTACTTACATGCCTGAATACAGTCTTACATGTTCTTATGCAGTCTAACATATGGCACTTTAAAAAGTTTGACTTGCAAGTGACTATGTTTATCAGCTGCTCCAAGCTTGTTTTGGTGAAATATTGCAAAAACACAAAAACTAACAAACGTATAAGAATCACTAAACCCAAAGTTTACCGCAAAGCGAGTTTTCAAAGCAGCCTCCAGGGGTTCAGCCGCAGCACAGTAATGTCAGCGGCATCTTGACTGTAGGTAAATTCCTGCCGGTTATTAAACTCCTGGTTACCCCAAGAGCCTGAGTTAAGGGATCATCATTCCCACGTAACTAAATACCATCAGCCTTTGGAAAACTATCTGTCCGAAAAGCAAGATGGGAAACTAAATTGCCATGGATTACCACCTTTTTAGACTTGCAGAAGCTGTCTGCGCCCAGTGCTGCTCGAGGAGCCCGGAGGGCGCACCATCAGCCACCCAAACTCTGCCTTCCTTCCAAGATGCCACCTTCACCTGAGCCAGCAGCTATCGCTGTCATACACCGACAGCTTCCACACCTGCCCCGACTACATCCACGCTGGCCAGCTCTTACTTATGTTGTATAAATTAAAGCTCTATAGGCTCAAGAGAAGCATGGATGCATTTTACATCCAAGCACCCTGAAAAAAAATAACTGGGGAAAAAAAAAAGTTTCCAAGCATGCTGAATAGCAAGCAGAAACTGTAAGGATTTCTCTACTTTACTTTTGAAATTCCACATCAAAATAAAACTTTCAACCCTGAAGTGGTGCAGAGATTAAAAAAAATAAAACAAACTGAGCTTTCACCTCTTGAGCCGAGATATGCAGTAAATTTAAAGTACATTTGGGGACTGGTTGATGTGAAGTTATTTTTCATCTCTGCACTTCCTGGTTGAAGCAGAAGAGTCGCAGGCACCAAACCCTCGCCTGTGCAGATTCAAGAGCGTTCACTTCAAGTTGCTGGAGAAGGGAAGCAAAGACACCAGGGTACCTTCAGCACTCATCCAGCATCTCGCTCAGAGGTTTCAGGCAGTTATTTCCCTTGTCTATACACAAAGAGAAAAGTAAAGTCTACACATGTATTGTGAATCCTCAGAGGAAAGGCACCTTGGAAGCACAACATGCTGCTTTAAGCTTCTAAAGCACCTGGATGTGACCACAGCCAGCATTTCCCAGAGCCATCCAGCTAAACAGAAAAGCACGAGCAGCCGGTTTTTGGGGACCCAGGACTGTAGAAGATATCCCAGGGCACCAAGCCCACTCCCCTGCTGCTGCTGAAATAAACTCTCTTCGTAATTTTTTCTTACCGTCCTTTGCCCTTCTAGAGCTATTTCACAATCTTTGGCTCCAACTTAATTTATTTACAACTGTCTCATGCACGTTTCTTCTTGTGACTGTACTTTCATCTTAAGAAGCTCCTTCCTTCCCCTGGTGTTTACAGCGAGCCCCATTCCCTCTCCGACTTCATTTTGTTAGGGACTTATCTAAGCTTTCAGTCTCCGCTCAGGAAATATCCTGTTCCCTAATCATTCCTGGCCCCGTTCCAGCTCAAATTTATCTTTCTCAAATGTGGGTGACTGGCTCTGCATAAACTATGACAGATAAGACGGCAGGAAGACCTTGTAAACAGCATTAATACAGCTTTAATTTTTAAGGGAAGAAACTCCCCTGGTTCATCCTGGGACCCCGACTCTGTCGTTTCCAACTTGCAGCAGAAACTCACAGGTTGAAGTCCCCGAGGGCACAAGATGAAGTACCACACTCAGCATCGCGTCTGTGTCTCCACCCAGGTGTCCAAGACAGACCGGCACCGCTCACAGCGCCGTGAATGCCCATTCCTGTTCCCAGCCGGCAAACAAGCCACCCAGCTGAGCTTGACATGACATTAACACGTAGCCTGCACGGATATCTTTAGCCATTTCAAAATGACGTGTAGTTAAAATGTTTTTAAAACTACAGATTGTCAGAGATCCGTGTATTTCAAACAGCTTCTCCTTTTCAGTATAAAATGCAAGTCCAGAACTCCCTAAGACAAAGAGTAATGTTAATAATCATAACAGCCCGTGCTTGAACACTCTAATTAAACCAGCCTAGATCTGGCCGGTACTCGGATGGACTCCTTGCAAGGCAAAGGCAAGGTAAGTCTGCAGGAAGGCATACGAGGAGCTCTAAAGAGTCATTTTTTGAGCAATATGCAAACCCAGAAGGCAGTGACTACCAATTATCATCTTCTGTGGCACGTTTCCAGAAGCAGTAGGTGTACTCCTGGCCAAACCCCAACTCTAATTATACAGTGTCCACCTACTTCTAAGTTTCATCTGCAATTTATTTTTCATGTTCTCCTTATAAAATGTATTGACTAGGATTACCGGCACGGAACAAGAGATGCCTTCTGTCCAAGACCGGGTGCATTTGAAGCATATGACCCAATTCAAATTGTTTCTATTATTTCTCATCATATTATTTGGACAAAAGGCAGAATACTATTAACCAGAATCGAGTAAGCCAAGGAGAAACTTCACTGTAAAGAAACAAAGCGAGATATCACATCCAAGTTTTTACCAAGCTTCAATTTCTTAAATCAATGTAGATTGACAGCTAAACCTCCAGGGTCTGCCATCTGCCAGAGATGCTTTCTACCTCCCTTCTTTGTTCTAAAACGGTCTTATTTGGGCAGCAAAGATCTGATCAATACCAAGACGAGCAATGGCAGTGACAAAACAACAGCCATTCCCAGCCTGAAGTGCTTGGTTATCTTCTGGTTTTCAGTGCCAGAAAGGAAATACATTATTCTGAATACCCCAAAACCGCATTCGTAAAGCCTGGAGCAATGCTGAAGCCAGTTAATTTGAGAATGCTCTGGTGTTAACAAAAATCAATGCTTTTAAATCTTAGCCTTCAACAGAAAATCTGATTTTTTTCCCCCCCTCAAGTGACTGCAGGAACACCTTGTTTATTCCGCTGCAGCCTGCAATCCCCTCCCTATTACATTTATCCTGATTTCAACTGAGCCAGAACTATATGAACAGGCTATCCAGAAAAATCGGGGTAAGAGAAGGATTTCCTACAAATGACAAAGAAGGATCCTTAAAATACCATGAAACATTGGGAAGGAAGTGTTTTCCCGACTGTTCTGTGCAAACCCTATCAAAAGCGGCTCAATCAGTCATTAAGCTGAAAAAAGTCAGTGCAAGACATAAGGGAGATGAAGAGTCACCCTGCGTCAGCCAACAGCTCTCACCGCATCACAATGCCTCTGCTTCCTGAACACCCGACTTACACCTATAAATAATGTTGGGGAGATTTTTTTTGTTGTTCGAAGGGATATTCTTACTCTTAAACATTCATTTGCTACAGTTACAGAATTAACAGCTGCATGTTGAAGTCAGTCATAGAAATACTTACAGACCAAATAATTATCATTCTTCTAGACACAGAGTGATCTATGTTCCAGTAGGTAAATGGGAGGAAAGTGATATAAAAAACCTCTTCGCCCAAAGCTGCTGAAAACTTGAACAAGTAGTAGTAGAAGTAGTTCTTCACAATATACTTCTGCGCGCAACCCTGGAAACGAGAGGATTTTAGAAAGTTTTAGTGAATTAGAAAATTATAACAAACATTTAAGATATTTTAACTGTTACAGTTCCCAGCCCTTAAACCAAATAATTTGTTGGAACAAGGGTCAAGAAATTAAGTTCCATTTTTATAATAAAATGAAGACTATAACAATAGCTCGATTACATTCCCTGCAGATAAAAAAAGATCTATTCAAACTAATTAAGGATAGTCTTTCCCCTGGGAAATCAAGTATATTTAAGAAAGGGTACTGATGCTTAATTTTGAAGTTTCTACATCTGTAGATAAAGAGAACCACCGTTGCTTTTGCTGGAAATGTGTTTTGAGATGAAAAAAGTAAACTGCAATTACTAAACAATTTAATTTAAAACTTGCCTCATTATAAAAGCTTATAGATATAGATAGGTAGATCAGCTTATAGTGGCATTATAGCAGCCCTTACAATCGTGTTGGCTCAGTAATCATGGCTGCACGAGCTGGTCCAGGGGAAAACAAGGCTGGGAGCAGGCAGAGAGAAGAGCTGCCCCTGTCACCAACAGATTTTCGCTCCAATGTCTTTAAGTAACAACAACCAGGTTGTCTCTTTAACCCGTACCGGCAGATATATCGCAAGCAGTATCAGGTGACACTGCTTAGGACTTTAGTCATTTTATTAAGCTACAGATTTCACTGCTGTCTGGATTTGGCAGCTAGATGATTTCATTAGCGGTACCCCACCTAACATACTCGTTTTCTCTCTTCTAAAAGGCTGCACCCAGCCTGCCGGAGCTGGGAAGCCACACAACAGCGTATATTATTAAGGCCATGATTTTGGTCACTTGTGGCGAGGTTTGCTGCTGCTGCTGCTGTTGTTGTTTGGGACTAGAACACCACTAAGAAGCCTCCCACCCTGTTAGCAGGAGCAACATGCGTGTGAATCACGTTTTATACGAACACCTGTACGCTTCAGGAAAGAGGAGATACATATGAAGAGGATTTTTGATTTGGGGGCAGGAGCAAGGGAGCCAATCTAGTCTCCCTCCATCTCCCCAAAAAGAAAAAAAATAAAATATGGAACTTGGCTGTGTAAATATGAGATGAAAGAACTCCCTGAAGATGAGAGATGAGAAGGGATCATGAAGGTTTCAGCAGAGACACACTCAGTTAGGATATAGCTTTGACATAAGCTCCTAAAACTCTTCTAAGAGGAAAACTATTATGCTTGGACTTGACTGTGTAACTAATCTACCAGAGAGTAATTCTCATCCTATGTGCTAGTGAGAAAACGTAAAAATCATCTAAGGAGTCTAGACATGCATCTGTGACTCATTGTAAAAGCCATTAGAAGTTCCAGTCCCTTAATCTGCTTTCAATATGGAGATGAGGCAAACTGCATGAAGACAACAGCAGCAAGACGGAAAGAAGTTGCATCCATTCATCTATCACAGAAAAAAAAACGAAAACCCGACAACTTATTTAAATTGATTTTTGCATCAATAAACAGAAAAGATGAGTCAATGCTTTTGCAACACTGGGGTCGCAGGAGTGTTCCCCCATGCATTAGTAATAGAGGTCACAGATCAGCTGCTGGCATCCCTCTGAGGTCATTCAGCAGTGTGCGACGGCCGGCCGAATGACGGAGCAATCAGTCTGAGCGTCTCGAGCCTCATACACCACTTAGAAAACACCCCCAGTGCAATTAGCAACGCTGATGCTTCTGTCTGAAATCCTGAAACCGTATTTGGTCATACTTATACAGCCCCAGAGAAAGCGCTCTCCTGGCATCGCTAATTCCTCAATTAAGCATCAATCTCCAACGTATTAGGAATTATGTGCTCATGTGCTTTAGATCAAAAATGATCAGACATATCCCTAAGGTAACTCTTTTACACTTAGAACCTCGTGGGATGAGGGATAAAACTCTCTAATTCCAGTAATCTGTTTGGGGGGGGGGAATAATAATTTTTCAGGTTCTAAAATAAATCTGGAGTTAAAAAACATTTCCAGGCAGAAGGCAGGGCTGAGTCCTTCCACATGATTTTTAAAAATTTTCTTTTTCTTTCTTCGTTTCCTTTTTTACCAGAAATCACTCCCCACTTAGGGTTTTTGTTTTAACACCTTTTTCTTTTTTGAAACACTGCAGCAGCAGCTGTGGACAGCCCCGCGTGCGAGGCAGGGGACAGGCAGCTCACCCCTGTGACACAGGACGGTAACAGCCCCACGTCAGGTGTGCAAGGTATCCCAGAATCGCTCCACTTGATTGTAGATAGTGTACAGTAATAGAAAAACCCCATGTTTTAGTTTCTTGTGATCCTAAAGCATTGTATGTGCAGAAAGTCCACTCCATGCACCTTTGCACCCTGGGCCATGAGCAGTCTGTGTCCGGTTGCAGCAGTTACCTCACATTTACTACTTATGGCCATTATTTCCGCAGCAAGCAAAGACTACTGTGCTTTGTGAAGCGTCTCCCCTTTTTACTCTCATTCTAACCCCAGTGCAGGAAAAAGCCACTACAATTATTTGTGTGAAGGTTTAGCATCTCCTAACACTCTCAGAAGTTTATTCAATCTCTATTTTTAAATAACTCTGATCTTTAGGCTTGTTTATATTTGGTGTACTGAAGCGACCTGATGCCTTCCCACAACCTCTGAAGCACTTTCAGTGATTTGGCCCCTCCACCTCCGTTACTATTCGGTCTGGATCAGAGAAGTTTTAATGAGCAGTAATTAAGGCCGTAGAGAAAGTCAGAATTTTAAGAATGTTTCAGAAGCAAGGTGTAAGAACCCATGAAGATAGGTAATTTCACCCAAATGACCCTTCTTACCAACTATAAAATATCTATTTTGAAAAAAAAAAAAAGGATTTAACTGCTTAAATTAGAAGAGACTCACACATTCATGTGAGTCTCCATAAATTAAATACTCACCTGAAGTATTGGCAGAGAAAATGGCTATTGTAGGTCATCCTAATTTCGTGATCTCTGCACACTGGTCTCGGGGGGGGTGACCCACGCCAGGGCTCCCAGCGCAGCCCCCGCGGAGCCGCAGCACCCACCCAGCCTCCCCCGGAGCGCGGGAGCATCCCCACAGCCTCCCTGCGGAGCCGTAACGACAGGGCCAGCAGAACAGATCATCACCACCACGGTGGCTCCTGGGAGACGCTAACACAATGACACAGTGCACCAGGAATCCCTAATTTTAGGCAGTACGCACGTAAAGAATATTTAGCCTTTAGAGCTGAAGTAAAGGAGCAGCAGCTGAACCACTAACGTAATGGATTTAAAATATATTTTTAGGCAGAGGTATACCCCCCAAGAGAAAAAAAAAAAAAAAGAGCAGCTGTGTAAAGATACCACTCCTTCCAATTCCTGTAGGATTTCTCTCATCAGAGCGCTCAACAGGCACCGGCTTTCCCTGCCCTCTCTCCTGAGATGAGCTTTGCAGCATCAGATGTCTGAGGCTCAGAGCCCGACCCAGAGATAGCATTAACCAACATTTTGTTCTCAATTACTTTGAATCTTTCAGAAGATGTGCATGTTTAATTAACGCTCTTGAAGTCCCTTGCTTCCCTTCCGATGGAATTGCCTTGCAGAAGATCAGGAATTTCCCTCCCAAAGCCCCTAGTTAATACATTGCGATATTTCTTGCTTAGGGGGATGGTGGTTTTTTTATGCTGCAAAAAGGCACAAAATTTAAAGAAGGCACCGAAGACCAGGCACAAGAATAAAAAGCAAAAAAATTCCCATCTAAATGCCACTCCACATGGAGACAATGGAAATCAGGCAATTCAGTCCCGCAGTGCAGTACTGAGTGGAATATAACCGGTGCAAAAAAAGCCTTCTGTATTGCAGTATTCTGTATAAGCAGTCCGTTTTATGTCAGCTCTATGTTTATGAACTCTACCCAGTTAATAAAACAACCTGTCACGTCACAGCCAAAAATTAGGTATTGATCAGATTTTGGAAAATAAGAAAAAACAAAAAAAAACATGATATCAAAGGCTTCAGCTCTTCCATTCATCTGCACAGCCAAGGGTCAAAAAGACTTTGGAGTTTTCTGAAGATGCAATATGCAGCTGGGAGCAGCCAGTAACATCTCCAGCACGTCTGCACCCACCCCTCCTGGGAGTGCCAACGCTAGGAACTCACTGCTCCAAGATGAAGGGGCAGGGTGGCCAGGAAACAGGGGCCGTGCCCCAGTGGGAGATCCTGGCCTGGCCACGAGCCCCTCGCAGGGAGGTGTTGGGGGCACAGGGCCAGCGAGGGAGGAGGCAGCAGAGGAGGGATACGGACACATGGAGAAATTGCAGAGGTGTCAGAAAGACAGCAGAGGGGAAGGCAGTAGCTCACAGAGCCTGCAAAATGCACGTGAGGAGACCCAAGGCATGAAAAGCTTACCTAATCAAGCTCATATATACATGCAGCTTCCCACTCTGTTCAAACTTTTAATCATGTAATTGTTTTCTTTTTCTCCCCGCCTTCCAGAATGTGACACAGCCAGTTAACAAGAGTTGTCCAGGTTTATATAGTTGGCCTTGTTCTTGGAGAGACCCCCAGAGCTAACAAACCTGAGAAACATGAGGGTGGTGACAAACAGGAATCACGAGAAAACTCTCCTTCAATGCTGTAAAGTTCTGACCAGCTCTGCTATTAGCAGGAAGGGCTTGTTGACTACCACACAAATAGGCAAGGTCCAATTGGCAGCTGTTACACACGCATTTATAGTGGCATGCGCTAATGGCATAATGATTAGGGACATGGCCTTGAATCATCTTTTGATGCAAAAGCAAGACAATCTCTGCGTGAGAAGTAACAACGTGCGAGATTCAAGCCAGACAACCGTAACGCTTTCAGCAGTCTCAGGCAAAGAACATGCAAGGAGCCTAAAAATCAGGCAGGACTTCTGGTAGCATTTCAGTAGTCTCTTCATTAATTCAAAGCACCAAAAAAGGCCATTATGTAAAGCTCTCAGCAAGGTACTTCAGCAGAGCAGTGCCACATGGCTGGTGGCACCAGGGATGCCTGGAAGCTGTCAGGCTGAAACGGGCCAGGCCTTGCAGGACCAAAGGCTGGGGCCACTCAAGAGGGAAACAGGAATCATAGAACAGTTTGAGTTAAAAGGGACCTTAAAGATCATCCAGTTCCAACCCCCCACCATGGGCAGGGACACCTCCCACTAGACCAGGCTGCTCAAAGCCCCATCCAGCCTGGCCTTGAACACTTCAGAGATGGGGCAGCAACACCTGGAAAGGTGTGTCCAGGACGCCCACCAGTGCTGCCACACTGGGCACAACGCTCGCCCAGTTGGTGTCGCACCATTCATCACATCTTACATCAGTGCATCTTCATCCAAAGTCTCCCCTGCAGTCTGTTAAGGATGGTCAGCTGGGACAAACACACGCCCCTGCACGACCAACACACACCCAGCACGTGGCAGCTAGGATGGACCCAGGACATAGTTAAGACACCTTAGTTTGTCCCTGAAGACTTCTTTTTTTAATCTTCAGATTATTTTCCTGATTAGTACTCAGGAGGTAGACTGAATTAGAGGTTATATTTCTACACATTGCTCTTGAAGTAGCGCAATTAGCCCTCCTTCCTTCTGTTGAAAGAACACAGGTAGATGCAACAGGATCTGCCAAGTCATTTAAATATAAAGGGGAATAAAGTAAGACCAGAGTTTACAGAGCACTTGCTTAGGCAATTAATAGGAACAATCAATGAAGGAAAAAATGGATGATGGCATCTTCCTAAAATAAAGCCTTCTTATTAAAAAAAAAAAAAAAAAGGAAAAAGGAAAGTGCGTAAGTGTCTTTCAGGGACATAGGGGAATGGCTGCTAACAAGATGGAGATTGCTTGTGAAGGACTATGCCTGCAGTCAGCTGGAAGGACAGCCCCGTGCCTCCTGAAAGACAGCCGAACCCGAAGCCTAGTCCAGCTTGTCCACCAAGGGCAGACGGTTTACACTCCCATCGCTCTGACAAAACTCTGTCTAACCCGTCCTTACTGACGTCGATGGTGGAGGCTCCACTGCTTGCTCCAGGCCATCTCCGTGTGCTTTGCTCTCCCTGACACCCAGCCTGAAACTTTCTCACTGAAATTTAAACCTGTGACAATTTTCTTATCTACTGCAGACAAGGAACAAATTGTTTCCTTCCTCTGAAGGCTGACATGGGGGAAGCTTGTTACGAGCCTTCAAAAAGGACATAACTGTCCTCTCTTCCACTGCTTAATCGCCTGGTATTTCTTACGGAAGATATTTAGCATTTTTCAAGCACAGCACTTAACATGCCTGCCTTGAATTACGGTGCCCAAAGATCAGACATGACACAGCAATGCTGAAGGAATGGTCCTGCGTAATTCCATTCATTTTGCAGGCTGTTTTCAGAATAGCATTCCAACACTGAAGCGTGCGCAACCTGTGATCTCCTCTAATATTTTTTTTTCCTCCATGAAAGCACTACCAAGCCTATTGTTCCCCATTCTGTAGTTGGGTATTTATTACACCTGCTTGTTCAATAGGTATCTGCACCTATTGAATAAAGTCGGTTTTCAACCATACCTTCGACTTGACAAGACTATTTGATTTCTCTTGTCCTCCAGCTCCTCCTAAGTTCATCTCACAGGCAGCGTGCCCCTCACACCTACATTTCCAGGTAATTACTTCCATGTGGCTCTAAAACCTATTCTGAAGAGTCTCTGTACTCATCACTTTCCATCAAAAGGTGTTCTTCGTGGCACTCAAATGCACAGGCCATTCAACTTCATATATTGCTTTCTTCGCAGATGCCTGTACAGTTGACATCCATGACTCCTACCAGCTCATATGCTTTGGAGCTTGTCCTAGCTGCTAATAAAAAAGCAAGATCATCTGATCTTCTCCACAGTGGTCTCATGGTATCAGAATGATGTTTCAGCTCTTTTCTTCCAATACCATTCAGGGAAACCCAAAGAGGTCTACCTTCCACCACAGACTTGTGAGCAAACACCTACACACACATCCCTGACACGAGGGATAATACCTTGATCTTTATTTCCTTGCACACTCTTTATGGAAAGTCGTCCCTCTCATGGCCATTCCAGTTGCCCGAGTAACTCCTCAGACGTCCAGTTCTCATGTTTTTATTTTTAATCACTGATGAGCGTCAACAGCAGTTTCCTGCCAAGAAAGCCGCACAACCCCAGCATAAGCAGGGCTGCGTGCATCTGCTTCTTGGGGAGCTCTGTGAAGGCAGCTCACCTCCTTCATCCTCTCAGCAAGCGACCATCCCTGCTTTGCCAGCCAGAGGTTAGGCAGGTTGGACACTGATGTTTTGGGTGCCCCTGATAAAAGTGGTGGGTGAGCTTCCCATGAGCTTCAGCATCCTCCCACGTTCCAGGAAGGACCGGCCGATTTGTGCAATAAGGAAGTAACAGGGCAAGAGAGAGGCGGGAGAGGGAAGGGCAGAAGGAAAAAGCTTCCTTCCTCCCCGATTTACAGTGGGAGAACAGGTTTGTTTAATTGCATTTTAATTTGGGAGAATTAGATCGCAATTTTGTGAGGTGCACCACAGAGCCTACGCCTGAAAGTGTCTGAGGAAGTCATTTTAAGGGTTAGGTAGCTGCAACGTCTGTGGACAGAGGAGGGGAAAAAACTGAGTTAAGAACCAGAGAAAGTAAATTACAGAGAGCTCAGAAGGATGGAAACCCCTGCTTTGAAACGGAGATCAAAAAAATTCCTCTGAAACTCAACCATATTTCATATCTCCAAAGGTTGAGCATTACTAAAAGTGGTTTTGGACAGAAGAAGGGTGCGTCACACAACAACAGTTTTCAAACTGCACAGTGTTAGACGGCCACCCTGCCCACGCGCCAGCTCCCTGCGAGCACCACCACCTCTTTTGTTTGACTTCCTGCCAGAACGCATGAGTCAGAGCGTCAGTAGGACCTGCGTGGCTGCTACATACCCAGGCTGCTCTCCAGAGATCTGGAGAAAGAAGAGTGGGAAGCCCCTCAATCTGCTTTTCCCCCAGCATGCCTGGGTTTGGGGACCTCCCAGCTGACAGCAGCCAAAAGAAGCATAGAGCAACGGCCCAATGACCAAAGACTTCAATATTATGTTCCTTTTCAGGGCAAAAAGCTTGTTCTCACCTTAAGTCTTGGTTTTAGAAATTAACCATAGCCTGGGAATTTTACACCATAGATTAGTCACGTATTTCTACCCAGCAGCATCATGAGCCCAGCCAGCCTGCTTCTGCACAAAGACCGTTTCCAAGGTAGAGGTATGTTTTGAGAGGCACAGAGCAGCAGGGCTTCTGGCAAATAAACGGGCAGAGTAACACCATGCCGTTTTCTGACAACTGAATTATTTTTTTTTTTTTTTTTAATCTGTTATAATCAGGCAACAGCACAGGGAGAAATGGCTGTTTCCCCAGCAGATGGCCCCAGGATTCAAGTCAAACAGCAGTTTTCTAAGGTAGCACCAAATAAGGCTTCAGGTTAACTATCGTTGCAAATATGCCGGTCCCAGGTAGATGAGCTCCTGGAAGGCAGAGGCCCCTGTTAACAGGAAGGGACACGATGTTCAAACTGCAGCCGCGACTGTAGAGAGGCCAGCTGGGGGACACCTCAGCAGCCAGCCAGCCCCTGGGGACGAGAACCATAGATGAGATGTTCTCAATTCACTTGCTGCCTCATTACGAGTTGCAATTAGTGCAGGCCATGCTGATGCCAGCTCTGTTGTTGATGGGGAAAGACACAAGGATGCCAACAGGTGACCCAGTGTCACCAACAAGTGCCGTTCAAGCAGATGGACCATCCTGGTCCAGGGGCCTCCTATTTGTCAGGGAACAGGTTCCTCGCTGCTAATGCCTCCGAGCCCTTTGCCATGCAAACATTTGGTCTTTGTGGCACGACTGAGGTGTCTGGCACTCTCCGGGAAAATACAGCATCTCAACGCTCTCCCTTTGCACAGAGCAATGTCAATAGGGAACACTAAAGGCGATATACCTAATTAAACTGGTTAGCATAAGTAAGCAGTTATAATTATGTCAAGCCAAGCGAGCTGCAAAGGGAATAACAACAACCCGGTCTGATATTACAGAGTGACCACACAGCTTCGTGTGTACCAGAACCGGCAGGCTCAGGGAACTCCATTAGAAGCAGTTTACAACAGACAGTTGTCTTCAAAAGGAAGGATTAAACACCCTTTTTTTTTTTTTTTTTACACCTAGTAATAAATATTCACAAATATAGTAATAAATTTGCAATGTAACCCTATACTAAAGCACTCACGTACCTCTAAATCTAGACCAATAGCTTTGGAGCCTTGGACCAACCCTGGAAAAATAAATTACAGGTGCTAACTCCACTGAACTGATATGAAGCCCTGTAAAGCAAGAACCTGAATAACCACTTTAAATAAAAATCTCATGCTTTAGACAATACTACCAGTACATTCTAGACCTCAGATTTACTTGCCATAGCAGTCAACAGTCACCTTCCATTGCCCAGATGACCCATAAATATTCCCTGCAGAGCATACACGGGAGGTAAAGTAAAAGACTGGCTGTTGAAAGGAATTTTCCAGGGAGAACAGATTTTCTCTGGCTCCTCGCCCATTAAAGCTACCCCTGCTCTTCAGAGACCCAAAGGAGAGAAATGACAGCAGATGAGCTTTTATTCTTCTGGTTGATATCTGAACTAATGGCCTAAGACATTCAGCAGAATTATAAAACAGCAAGTGGCTCACCTCCAAGTACTGGAATTAATCCTAGGATCCTGACAGCTCCTCGCTATGAGGTCCAGCAGCCTCCAAAAAGATGACTCAGGCTGTGAGCCGGGAAGCGCTTAGTCACCGAGCATCATTGTAATGACTTGGGCTCTCAGTGCGGCCCCCCACATGCCCCCTGCACCTCACCACCTCACCACTGACCACCCACCTCGCCAGCAGCAGATACGTATTACAATCAGCAAGTGAAGTCTCACACTTTTATTAGCATCAGGTGTTTCTGCTGGAAGATCTAGAAGGTGACTAGCCACTGGTAACGAACAGCATGGGCCTAGCTTTGCTGCCTGTTCTCCAGAGAGGACACTGGCAGCATGCAAAACCAGCACTAACACATCTCCACGGGGTGGCCACACACTATTTGAATCCTGGATGCAACTCTACCGTCATCTTCTAAAGGACCATCACTCATAAGGCTGGCCAAAACCACTCAATGAAACCATCTCTTTCATACACGCTAACAATGTCCCTTACCAGCGGCTTTCCATGGGAACCTTAAACCAAAATTTGGACATGTGCGAGACAGTCAAGCTCCCTCGGCCACCACACCAGGTAGGGGAGAGCTGGACATGAAGTACTAGAGCCACGGGAGCAATGCTGAGGAACGTGAACCTCCTGCTCGGCCCATTGAAATAAGAGACTGGATCTCATGTTTCTCCAGCTGCAGCTCCAAACCGAGGAACGTCCAAAAGTTCAGCTTTATCCTCTAGGAAGACAAAGCCCTAGCACTTGAGGCAGAAATGCCTTACTGCCAGCTCTCCTAATGCTGCTTGTGGGCTTTTCTCACAAGGGTTTGTCTCACCTGCTGAACCTACCTCAGCTACTGTCAACTTACTGCTGCATGGAAAGGGAAACAACGTGAAACCAAGTAAGCCAGTAATAGGATTTAAAGAGGAAAAGCAAGACTCTGAGGCTGATGCAAAACAATCTATTGCAAGGGAACACCACAGAAGAGAGACTTTGAGTCAAGGTTTAAAGAAAGTATACTTCAAGTCACCAGACATCCCATCACAGCAAAAGCAGTGCTGTCATCTACGTCTTGCCAGTAATTAACTACGGTTTTGGGGACTGTAATACATCTGAGATGGATGTGCAGTTTTTACCTACCTTTTCTGTTTCTGTTCCCATCACCTTGCTGTTATGCTGGCTATTAGCCTCCTCACCTAAGGCCCGAGCAAGAACTATACGATCACTAAATGCGATGGGGAAGTTTGTAAACATTGCACCAGTTCGGAGCAGTTCTGACAGTTAAGGTATAACTGCAGAGTAAATACAAACTGTGATCTTTCAAAGGCAGAAAGATAGATCTCAACAGATGATAAAGCATCTGGGAAAAGGAAGAGTGGAGAAAAACAAACAAAACTCTACAGAGAACTTTGAAGAGGAGATTATTTTCTTCTTTGTTCCCTTTAATTCAGGCTATCAGTCTCAGGAGCAAAAGTCCATCAGGAGGTTACAGATAAGCAGAGCTCTACTTTTTAAATATATGTAACATTTTTTTGGCCACTCACTAAAACACTGGACAAGTCTCCAGAAAGTTAGTATTTTTTAGCATGCAATTCAAAGACTTCATACAGAGCATCAGCAAAAGATATCTTCCAAGCAGTTTCAGAAAGAAATTGCCTGCAAAACAAACTAGTATTAGGAAGGAGTGCAGAAAACAAAGAATTATTAGCTAGAGACAAGATAATTACAAGAAGTTACTGTCTTGCCTTCCATAGTAATAAAACCCAACAGTTCCTTCACTAAAAGCCCATGGGTTCAATATTAAGTCCAAGCCAGGGCATAAATCCAGCTAGCGTGTTGGATTAGCACCATTTTGTATCGTCCTCATACCTGAGTTTTCACTTGAAGTATTAAAAAGTGTTTCTAACTGATCTGGTAACCAAGGGAACATCAAGAACATGGGCCAGGCAATTGCTTCAATATTTAAGAAACACATGCAGCCCTTGCTGTCACATCTAAGCATTTAATTCCTTGTCTTGTCATCTCAGGGTAGCTCCTGTGGGGCAGACAGGACTGAATTACAAAGACTCAGAAATGCAGCCACTCATTGTGCTGCTGATCGCTCTAAAGAGGCCTTGCAGACTTAAAAAAAAAAAAA
>VYZM01018294.1:561389-580824 GCA_013398915.1 Dromas ardeola
CCCCGCCCCGCCCCGCCAGGTGCGCCCGGCCACGCCCCTCCAGGCCACGCCCCCGGCCACGCCACGCCCGCACGCACAGGTGCGTCGCCCCGCCCCGGAGCGCCCCCTGCCGGCCGGGCTGGGAGACACCCCACCGCACCAGGCTGGCCGCAGAAGGAAACTGGGCCCGTTCCTCCTTTTTTGTCGTTTTTCCTCCCGTGGAGGCTCTGATAAAAAAATGAATGTAATGTGGCATGAGATAAGCACTGCGCGCTCTCCTAACCTAGGGACGAAATGCCCTGAAGCTCACCAGGAGCTTCGGGATTTCACTGGAAAATACTTAAACATGGAATCATAGGATGGTTTGGGTTAGAAGGGACCTTAGTTCCACCCCCCTGCCCTGGGCAGGGACACCTCCCACTAGACCAGGTTGCTCAAAGCCCCATCCAGCCTGGCCTTGAACACCTCCAGGGATGGGGCAGCCACAGCTTCTCTGGGCAACCTGTGCCAGTGCCTCACCACCCTCACAGTAAAGAATTTCTTCCTAATATCTAATCTAAATCTCCCCTCTTCCAGTTTAAAACCGTTACCCCTCGTCCTATCTCTCCACTCCCTGATCAAGAGTCCCTCCCCATCCTTCTGGTAGCCCTTTTAGGTAATGGAAGGCTGCTCTAAGGTCTCCCCGGAGCCTTCTCCTCTCCATGCTGAACAACCCCAACTCTCTCAGCCTGTCCTCATAGCAGAAGTCCTCCAGCCCTCTGAGCATCTCTGTGGCTGCCTCTGGACTCGCTCCAGCACGTCCATGTCCTTCTTGTGTTGGGGGCCCCAGAGCTGGATGCAGTACTCCAGGTGGGGTCTCACCAGGGCGGAGCAGAGGGGTAGAATCACCTCCCTCGACCTGCTGGCCACGCTGCTTTTGACGCAGCCCAGGATGCAGTTGGCTTTCTGGGCTGTGAGCGCACATTGCCATGTTGAGCTTCTCATCCACCAACACCCCCACGTCCTTCTCCTCAGGGCTGCTCTCCATCCAGTGGGTGCCGTGAAAAGGCAGGCTGGGGGGGCTGCATGGGAGATCCCCTTCCCCTCCATGCGCGAGCACTCCCACCTCCTCTCCTCCAGGCGGAGGGGTTCACACAATCACAGAATCACAGAATCGTAGGGTTGGAAGGGCCCTCTGGAGATCACCTAGTCGAACCCCCCTGCCAGAGCAGGGTCACCCAGAGCAGGTTGCACAGGAACGCGTCCAGGTGGGTTTTGAATGTCTCCAGAGATGGAGACTCCACCACCTCTCTGGGCAGCCTGTTCCAGTGCTCTGCCACCCTCACAGTAAAGAAGTTCCTCCTCATGTTTAGGTGGAACTTCCTACGCTCAAGTTTGTGCCCATTACCTCTTGTCCTGTTGCCGGGCACCACTGAAAAGAGCCTGGCCCCATCCTCCTGACACCCACCCTTTAAGTATTTGTAAGTGTTGATAAGGTCCCCCCTCAGTCGTCTTTTTTCCAGACTGAAGAGACCCAAATCCTTCAGCCTTTCTTCATAAGAGAGATGTTCAGTCCCCTAATCATCTTGGTAGTCCTTTGCTGTCCCCTCTCCAGCAGTTCCCTGTCCTTCTTGAACTGGGGAGCCCAGAACTGGACACAGCACTCCAGATGTGGCCTCTCCCATAGACCCCTGTCTCGGGTGCGGAACGTACCCTGGGCTCGTCCCCCTTTCATCTTGTCCTGTCTTGGAACCAACATCTATTTTTCCTCCTGAATATTTCCACATCTCTATTGTACACATTCACATGGACACATACACCTATAAGCACACGCCTCTAAGTGTTTTCTCCCTTAAATACAGGTATGGAGCTTCCCATAGAAAGGGAGGAATTATCACTCGGAAGATACCCCTCGAGCTCTGAGGCTGCAAAACTTGCCGTGGATGACACTCGCTGATTTCTGCTCCTGAAACATTAAGAACCTTGGTTTTGTTGGATTATTTGATTCTTTAGAACAGCCCATTTCTATGCCCAGAAATATATTTTATACAAAGTCTGCAAAATCATCATTTGCTCAATGTAGGCACATTGCAAATTTGTTACTTCCCCCCCCAAATACCCCAAATTATCCAGGATTGCATCCAGGCTTTTTTTCCTAGAGCCATTGAAAACCAAAGCCAGGCTCCTTTGCGTTTTAGAAAGTTGGTTTGTCCCTGTGCCATCGCGTGTGCTGACTGTGGGAGATGATCGCCCAGCCTCTGTGAGCATCGGTGCTCTCGAGGTGACAGGGTCATCTCCTCACCCAGCCTCTGTGAGTGCCAGTGCTCTCGAGGTGACAGGGTCATCTCCTCGCCCAGCCTTAGTGAGACCCAGCACTCTCAAGGTGGCAGGGTCATCTCCTCGCCCAGCCCCAGCAGGGGACAGGCCAGCTCCACAGCCACGGGCAGGGTGGCCTCCACAAGGAACAACAGGGCCAGGTCTCCTTCACTCCCACCCTGGCTCTAGGGCGAAATCCGTAGATCCCATCTAATTGTTTCGTGTGATTCATTTTCTTTTATCTTCTCAAAATGTAATCTCCTATCGCTCGAGGTTTGCCCAACCACAGCTCCGGGTGACATCATGTTCCAAGTGCTTCCCTCGCTGCTCGTGGACGCACGCCCTCATCCGCGGCGTGATGACAGGGCAGCAGCTGGGTTGTCCGCGGAACCAGTTGATGCAGGCTGAGGAGGGAGGCTGCCCGCCCCGCCTTCCTTATATGTTGATATTGTTTACTTGTGGGAATTATTCATTGTTTGCTTCTGGTTTTGTTTTTTTTAATGGCAGTATAATTTATTAGGTGCACTCATAAGTATCCAGGAAGCTTTTCTGTTCTTTTTCCTGTTTCTTGGATATGTGAAACATCCACAAGCGTGGAATTCCAATTAAAAATTGCCTTTATATTGCTTAATTCCTTCTACAGAGACTGACTTCAGTAGAGCTGGATGAGTTTGGTCCATAGTTCCTTCAGGGTTATTTTCATCCTATTACAGAAAGAGCCTTCAAAAAGATTTCGTTCTTATTTGATCCACCTATAGGACGATGCATACAAGAGTTTTTAGCACGTTAATTTGGGAAGTAAAATGACAGTCCTGGTGGTGCAGCTGGGAGTTCTGCCGCTGAGGCCGGTGAGATAGGATCTCATCCAGAGACATGGAGTGAGGCAGGAAAGCAGGAACGAAAGTGCGTGGCTGGGGCCAGCGCTCGCTAAGTATTTTAAAACATCTCTTTGTCAACCACAAGTCAATATTTATCTGATCTGCCCACATACTTGTGTCTCCCCATTGTCATTATAATACTTCCCAAGTATTAAAATAGAACTAACAATTGGTGGCCAGCTTCTGTCTAATTCTTCTCCAGGCAGACGCTTGGGTTAGTGGGAGTGCGCCTCAGTGAGGACGTCAGCATCCCACTGGTAAGAAGTCAGGATGACTGAGATTTTTTTTCCAAACTGACCGTAAACCTAATAGAGAAAAGAATAAAAATAAAAAAAAAAAGGGGGGAGGGATTTCCACCTATTGTTAATTTTGACCTGCCTTGTCCACACCTTTGAGCACTCCAGCTCTTCGTTTGTCTTTATTGACTAAGGCTTCCAAGAAAGCCACAGAGGGTGTGGGGGGAATCAACTTAAATTTACCGTTTTCTTGACATTAGCTTAATACAGCTGTGACTTTAGATTGCGTTAGTAGATTATTTTAGCAGAGGCATTCACGTAGAACAACTGCGTGGGGTTTTACCCCCGTATTTCCTTATGCTAGCCTGAGCGGCGAAGCATTAGACATTCTGTGGCTGAGTCCTTCCTGCTGCTGCCTGGAACGGGAACACCAGCCCAAGACAGCCCTCTCGCCGTGCGGGGGAATCATCCTGCAGGTACGGACCACCGGGGAACGGGAGGAGAAGCAAGGCCAGAATTACAGCATCCATGAAAACAAACGCAAACCGGGTTTGGAGCATGCCAGTTCTGAAGGGACATCGAGCATCCCTTCAGTCAAGACCGCAGAGACCCTCCGCTTCTGCAAAACCAGGCTGCGTGTGGAAAGGATGCTGCCTGTCATTTCTAGCTAAGAAATGAGCTGGCCCTAATTAGGTTGGAGGTGTGGGGGCATTTCACAAAGGTGCTTGGGGGCCCAGGGGTGCAAATATCCAGCAAAAGGGATTTGTGGGGATGTCCGGAGAGGCCAGGTGCCTAACACTCATTGAATCAACTCGAGCAACTGTAAGCGGTACATAAGCTGATGATGGAAGTCTGTGACCACTTTTTTGCTAAGGAAGGTGAAGGGATTTGAGAAAGTTACATTCCTAATATAGACTGATTTCTGGAATGGAAGAAACATTACAGGTTCAGTTTAGGACACAAGGAAAACTCATTGATGGCTTTTGGACATTTTCTTTGGAAGATGACGATCAATCGGACCAATCTGCTCTACCACCTCCCCTCAACCAATTTGTGAACCATCCGGCAAACGCAAAATACATTCATCACAGGAGCAGAGGTTTCCCCAGACTTGCATTTCTGCATTTTTAGGGAGAATAGTGGAATAGCAGACAGAGACACAATTTGGGCTGCCTGAAGGCCCCATGCAGGACAGGCTTATTTCCAGGCGTCCTGCTGGCAATGCCACCTCTTGGCTACCCAGTACCTAACAGATACGGGTACGGCTGCAGGATTCATCAGCGTGGCTTTGGGGGACCGGGAAGACAGGAATAAAGACATTTCCAGTATGGAACAGAGGATAGTAGGAAGGACCACAAAGATGCTCAGAGGGCTGGAGCACCTTTGCTATGAAGACAGGCTGAGAGAGTTGGGGTTGTTCAGCCTGGAGAAGAGAAGGCTCCAGGGAGACCTTAGAGCCCCTTCCCGTACCTAAAGGGGGCTACAGGAAGGATGAGGAGGGACTCTTTGTCAGGGAGTGGAGCGATAGGACGACGGCTAACGGTTTTAAACTGGAAGAGGGGAGATTTAGATTAGATGTTAGGAAGAAATTCTTTACTGTGAGGGGGGTGAGGCACTGGAACTGGTTGCCCAGAGAAGCTGGGGATGCCCCATCCCTGGAGGTGTTCGAGGCCAGGCTGGATGGGGCTTTGAGCAGCCTGGTCTGGTGGGAGGTGTCCCTGCCCAGGGCAGGGGGGTGGAACTAGATGATCTTTAAGGTCCCTTGTAACCCAAACCATTCAATGATTCCATGATTCTATGACCGTAGCACACCAGTGGGAGGTGTATGGGCCACAAAGAGGATGGAGGATTCAAGGAGAGAACTGAGGGCAGAAGACTGACTATTGCAGTGGAAAGTGGCTAGCAATGTGGAATTAAAATCTATACGATGCTTGTTTTATCATTTGTACTGCCCACGGAACAACTTGTTTATTCTTGCTCAAAGCAGGAGTATGAATCATCCCTCTTCTGTTCCTCCTGTAGAACAATGCTCTAATCGCCCTTTCCTGAGACCTACCTCACAGTATCTCCGGTGGCCAAGAAAAATACTCAGGATTTGGCTCCTTGAAAGATTTACTTTAGAAAATACACCACAAAAATGAAACAAAATGTTCAAGAACTGTCCAACACTTCCTATGCCCTATGCAGATTCTCTGACATTTAGAAAGGCAGTTTTCTGTAAAATCAGTGGAAGGAACATCACTGCAAAGGACTAGATGAGTAGCATTCTGAGAGTGTTTAAAAGAAGCTATTTATAAACTGTCCAGCTGCAAAGAACATTTTTAAAGCTTCAACTGGTGAAACTACTTCATCTAAGGCCAAAATATCTCACTAATAGCTGCTCAGCATTCAGCTACATTTTCACAAGGGAAGAAAATCACCTCTGGGCTGAGGATAAGTGTGAAAGATGAGAATACAAAGGATAACTTTTGAGAAAGCTGAAAATAGTGCCTCGCGCTGAAAGCATTTCCTTAACAACAACGGGCGTCACTGTCATGACAGTGGATAATTTTGCCTCCAGCATCAACAGAGCTAAGAGAGAAGTACAAATTCCACGACTGGGGGTGGATAACGATGCTAGGAGAACACAGTGCAGTTTTCGGATGCCAGCGTGAGTTTGCAATCCTCACAGCCAGACAAGTCTTGTTTTGACTGGTAAGCCCAGGGAATGGGTCTGAAGGAGCAAATACGAGCATAACTTCTACAGTTGCTCTACAGACAACCACCACATTTCCCTGAGGAGGACTGTACTTAGAATTACTTCAGCTAACGGCCCTCTCAGGCGGCAGTGGGTTATTAGTTATACACACAAATGTCAGAACTGCAGTTTTCCAAACAAAAAAACACTGAGATGACATGAACGTGGACAAACTGAAACCTCCACTGAAACTGCCATAGAGTAGGCACAGAGCCACTGCATTATGAGGTGTCTCTGGCACCAGGGGAAAGGACTTAGAATCATAGAATCGTCTAGGTTGGAAGCGACCTTTAGGATCACCAAGTCCAACCATTAAACTAACACTGCCAAAGCCACCACTGAACCATGTCCCTCAGCACCACGTCTACCTGTCTTTTAAATACCTCCAGGGATGGTGATTCAACCACTTCCCTGGGCAGCCTGTTCCAATGTTTGATAACCCTTTGGGTAAAGAAATTTTTCCTAATATCCACCCTAAAGCTCTCCTGGCAGAACTTGAGGCCGCTTCCTCTTGTCCTATCACCTGTTACTTGGGAGAAGGGACCGGCTCCCACCTCGCTACGCCCTCCTTTCAGGTGGTTGTAGAGAGAGATAAGGTCTCCCGTCAGCCTCCTTTTCTCCAGGCTGAACTTGCTAATATCTGAAATCCCGAGAGGGGTGATGAAGATTTACCAAGGTAGAGCCATAAACACAGCACACTGGGACCTGGGACCTGCAGAGCGTGACGGTGGGATGAGGGCTGTGCCAGAGGGAGGGCAGGGACTCAACTTAGGGTTTGGTGTAATCGATCTTCTTCACCATTTGAAGACACTTACGGCTAGAAGCAGAAACACTTTGGCCATGCAGTGAAGACAGAAATCCCACCAATTCATCAGTATGACGGCACATTGTATTTAAACAGGTTTTGAGCACATTTTCTTTCCAAACTCCATCCCATATGTTTTCATTATCCGCAGTCATTTTCTCAACGTACTGAAAGCCCAACTCTTACTTTCATCTTCCTTCACCATTTTTTGGCAATTTGCATTTTTCACTGTTTATATTGCAAAAGAAACTATTACATTTGTTATGGTTTTAATACCAAAAGTTCTGCGTACTCTTCTTATAAGACTCTTGCATTTTCATTTTATGTGGTTGACACGTTACTGAACACATTACCTTGGATCTGAGACTTCTGTACTGATTATCAGACCCAGCCACTCACTAACCTCACAGGGAACAAAACGGAGCTTTCTCAGTTTGGCTGGGAGAATTGAAGATTTTGAAGTAAGGTGAAGAGATGGCAAAGTTCTGTCAAGGGTGCCCTTAGAAACAAATGTATGAGAGACTATGGCTTTCACAGCACCCGAATCTTCTGCTTTTGATTTAATGCATATCAAAGTTCAAATAAAATTCATTCTGAAGACACTTCCTTAGAAAAAAATCCTTTGCAACATAGGTCAGTAGAGAAAGAATCACAAAGCTTCACCAGGCTTTGCTCTGCAGCAGTAGGAATGGTCTTGCGCCTGCAATGTAAAGCCACGGGTCGGTACAATTCTCACGGAATCTCTCCCAGATTTCATCTCCGTTTGAGACGTAACAACATAAACCGGCTTGATTTTGCACAGCAGGACTCCCCACAGCTGTAACGGGTCTCAAGCCTGCATGTTTTGTATGCCTTTTCTGACTTTGAGAAAGTGTTTTCTACGCAAATATCTTCGTTATTTTAACTGAGCAGTATAGCCAGACTGGACCATGTTTCTGTAATACCTCTGCTGCCTTCAACGCGCTGAATGCATCGCTGATTGTCTTTGCACAGATGGGCTTAAAAATGTAAAGCTCCAGCACACAGCATGTGCTAAATATACTGTCAGTCCTTTAGGGTCCAGACTGCTCGCCAACTCCCATAACTTTAGGCACGGGAAGAAATTGAGTTGTAGACCCATGTTTTTATAATTCTGACCTAATTTTATTATAAAATCCTTATCATAAATATGGTCATATTTTTCAGTTTTCGAGAATGTAAGTACAAAAGCAAAGTGAATTTTAGAACTTGGAAAGATGAAAAGCACCTCCAAAAACTGCACGAAAGAGAATGTGCTGAAGCTGCGGCTGCTGTCTTGGGTAGGAATAATTAACTTTTCTGTTTGCAGTGTAAGTAACCAGATAATGCTATGTAATTGCTTATGATTTGCATTGCTTGAAATGGTATTGCTAATTTCCAGCAATGATTAGCATGTCATTTAAATAATTATTCTGCACCATATCATTCGGACACTTCAATTGCACGCACATCTACTGTGAAATTCCTAGAGGTGTTCTCAACATTTCAAGTGATTTGTAGGCTATACCATACCTTGGCTGTTTCAGTGTTTTGGGAAATAACAGCAGAAGAGAAAGTCAATAATGCTGTGTTTAAATAACAAACTCAACCTCTAAGAATGTTTAAAAGCTTGACTATCATAAGAGCTGACCTTTCTGATTTTATTTACAATTCCATATCTTAGCTCTCTGTAAAAAAAAAAATCTGATTATCTCAACAGCAGTCTAGGCCTAAAATGGTGAAAATTTGTCTGGTTGAGTTTTGCCTTGATGCACTTGAAACCACAGAAAGGTTTCCTAGCATTTTAAGGCGGCGTTCGTGCTGCTGCCTGGCACGTCTCCGCTTACAGGAGTCAGTGCCTGGGCTGAAGGGGCGACACAAAGACAAGGGAAGTGGGCACTCAGGCTGATAGCACACCTTTGCCACGGAGATGTGGTCACTGCCGGAAGGGCTCAGCTGAACAAACATCCTTTCTCTTTGCTTGTTTTACTCTGAGAAATCTCCTGGCATGCTATCTTGAATAAAGCCTCATTCCGCATGTGGAAGAACAGTGACAACATAACAGCTCTTGAATAACTATTATCCAATACAGCGTAATACCCTGCTTTTTACAACTCCCTTGTCTTTCAAGCAAGCTATTATTCTAGAAGGGTCAGGTTTGCTCTGAGCCCATAGGCGCAGAAGGAAGCCCGAACACGGTGTGTTGTCTTTAAGCAGTCAACTGCTGGCGGGCAGCTCACACCCAGCACGGACGAAACGGAGCAAATACTGCAGGAGAGGAGCTGATGATTTAAATCACATACCTTCCCTGGAGGAAATGCCACTGATAATCACTAGTGGTGGGGAGCAGAGGTTTATCTTGCCCTGGCAGAGACCACTTCCAAAGGCCATTTGTGCACTGCACGTTTTTCCATCATTCTTCATCCTGTTCAGAGCTGAGGATGGGTTTGAAAGCCAGGTACCTCTCCATCATAGCTTCTCCTTCATGGCACCTTACCTATAAGAAACTTCCTACCATCACTTTCGAAGCTGCAGCATTGTGTTTTCTAACTGTTTATTGCTGTGGCATGAGTCACTGCTGTCAAACACTTGATAGGAATGCAACAGACTGAGAGTACTTAGTTCTTTCTTTCCTCTAAAGCGTTTATTTGTGGCATGGAGCTGGGCATTGCCAGTACAGGCTAACCTGGCCATCAGAAATGGTTCAGTCCCCACAGAGACCCAGCCAACACGAAGCATCCTGGGAAGGGCAACAGTGGCTTTTGCTGGGAGCTGCCGAATTGTTAAGGTATTTTTTTTTCAGGTAATTTATGAGTTTCAACAAAACGTCTGTTCGGGTGTTAACAGTCCAGAGAAGGAAGGGTGGGAGTGGAAAATGAGCAATGAAATGGATTGAGGGGAGTGCAGCCAGTTCATAGATTTATTTTATCTTCAGTTCATAGATTTACTTCGTTTGTATGCATGAAATTTGGGTAACTAATGCCTTTTAAACCACTAAAAAATATATGCTCAGTCAATTCATTCAACTATGAAGAGCTTTGAAATTCTCCACTTTTCATTCTACTGCCACCCACATTACAGATGTCATCCTAAAACCATAAATAGCTCTTGGGTTTTTTGCTTTATTTCTACTATTTACATGACAAACCTTAATGTCATTGATCCTATTTTAAAGACAGCAAAAAATCCCACACCCATATGTCAACGTTTTAACATTGATTGACTGGCAGTAAATCAAGAATGATACACATGTACATTTTTTATGGTATAGTAGATAGAAGCAATCATTAGGAGGTCTAACAACATTTGCCTTGATTCATTAGAAATAATACAAGTCATCCACTTCGAACACTGGAAGCTACGAAATGAGCTCTACAGAGCAGTGAGAAAAAACCTTTTATATTCTGGGAATTTGCCCTGATTCTAGCAATTAATACTCAGCTACTGATTAAGCACGGCTACTGCTAGTCTTACATATGAATAAACGAAGTTGAGATTACTTTCCGATGTGACCAGCGTATTTCCAGAGCTGCCCTGGCTTTCCGAAGCAGTTTGCAACACCTTAAAAATGTGACCATCTTCAGACCAGGGGAAGGAAGGAAAAGGAATCCATAAGGAAGACAGAAATATAAGGCTACCCTGCACTTACAGACCTCTTGCGGAGACATCACTGAATTCAGACGCAGGCGCGCTGAGGAGATGCCTTGTCTGGGCGGCTCCCTCATCCCTCTTCAGAATGCAGTCATCACTGATCCTTCACCTCTAGTAACTCATCGTAGGAGCGATTTTCCACTATGCCTCACTCTCAGAGCAAACGTTTTTGTGTTGAAATGTATTTAAATATCTCCAAATGGCAGGCATTTTCAATATTTTTTCGCAGGAGAGACACACGGCCATACTCTGTCATCACCCTTTAATGCAAACCCAACTCTCTGTACAGCTATTTTAATAATCCTTATTTTTAACTATTTTAGCAAAAATATTTCCTCTGCGTCAAATTGTTGAGTATCAGATGTCATCCGAGAAGTGACCGATCATCCCTGACTGGAGCTGCTGCACCTTCTGACTGGGAGGGTGGAAGTTACGGCAGCATCTACAGTGCTACAACCTGACCATGGCCCTTGCACAGACACCGTGCAAGTCAACAAGGCTTGAGACGCCCATTGATTGTTTTAGAGAGGACAACCACGTCCACCCTCTTATCTCTATTTATTTGTGCTCATTTGGGGAATATGCATTCTTTTGAAAGACAATGGCAGCACCTACAGATCTATCAACTATGACTGTTGACCATCCACGGTGGATCATCCATCTGGTTGGCAGCTTTCCTGGCAATGGCTGAAGAGAAATTCATGTTTTAACTCCCTTCCTTAGCGGTTATGAGGTCCCTAGCAGTGCAAGAGTTGAGAGAAGCTGCATTCCTTGGGTGCTTTCTTGCATTAGCATCTACAAATCTGAACCACAGCTATAACTCGGTGTCCATGCTTCTAGCAGAATTAATACAGAAACTCTGGATGAGCTTCTGAAATCTTGTTTGAAGCCTCAGACAGTCAAAGAGACAAGACTACAGAAATAAATAAAACAAAAATATTGATCTCAATACATTGGGTAAAAATATTTCTCTAAGATTACGGGATGAGGTTTTTGAGGGCAGAAGTGTTTCCAGAAACCTGAAGTGGCCCTAAGAAAATTTCTCCCAAATAAGGTATTTTTCTCTCTATGCAAAAAACAGTCAGTATAGATCACATCTCCCAAAATGAGATATATGATGATTTCTAGCATGAAGAATGAATCGCCTTTTCTGCTGTTGATAAAATCATCCAAAGGTCTCTTTTAAAGTAACTGCCAAACCAAGCTTGTTTTTCACTGATTTTTTAATCTGCATATGAAAGACTTGGTCTGGAATGGGACCTCAGCCCGGCTCCCGATTATATTCCCTCAGGTCTAAAAGTGGAAAAATTATGCACGCAGGGCCTGATTCTGTACTGGCTAAGGAAGGTGCAAGCAGGAAAACTGCAATGAATCCAGTGGAATTCTTCCAAATTGGCATTCACTAGGGAGTACAAATTTAGTCCACATTTTTCGTGGGGAAAATAATTGTGAACAAAAAAAAAATGGCAATTGAATCCATTTAAAATTATTCTTACTCATAAAAGTCAGGAACCATATACTCTTCAATTAAAGTAATTTAGATCTCAAATTAGGATGAAGGAATCTCTTTCTGGACTCAGAACTGCATTTTTAGCTAATTGGAGAGTTTTCTCTTCAAATTAAACATCCTGAGTTCTCACCCCCATCAGAAAGACATCCCAGTTGTTAGTTGCTTTTGTTCCAAAATATTTAATATCTAATCAACCCATTAGAAACAAGCTTCTCATCTTCCTTTCCAATATTATGAAAAAGAGTGGGCCAGCAGACCAGACTATACAGCAGGAGTATGCCAAGTAACAAATCAGATATCCCTTTCCTTCTAGAGTTACAGTCACCCTTGGCGGGGTGAGTTTAGCAGTTGGCAGCATCCCTTTTGGCAGTCTCCGTCCCCTTGCGATGCTGGAGATCCGTCCGCTGTGTCTGAGTCGCTTGGCTTGTTCAGCGGAGTCAATTAGACCGCTATTGTATCCCCTCTAAGCCGCCTCTTCCGGAGGTTGAGCACTCCTGATCCATTGGGTTTCCTTCACAAGGAAGCTCTTCCCAATCCCTGGCCATTCTTGCTCTTCCCTCAACACTTGCCTTCCTAGAGAAGAGGCACCAGAAGCTCACACAGTGCTCGGTACGTCATGGATACAGTGGCAAAATAATGTTTTAACTGTTCCTAACTGACCCCTAACACTCGGTTTTCTTTTCTGACTGATACCTCTTTTAAAAGCAGCGGCTGGACTCCTCCGGGGTTACAGAGATCCAGGTAGGGAATGCAGAGGCTTCCAAGAGATGGGGCGAGCAGGGGGTGGTGAGGGTGGCACATAGCTCTGCCGCTTCGGGGGCAACCCAATTTCTATCCCTTACAAGCCCAGGTGAAGCGTATGAAGTTTCTTCTCCCCTGCATAGGCACTTCTTGAGCCCAAAGCTGAAATACATGTACAATAGAAAATAACACTACTTGAAACTAACCTTGAGCCCAGAGAAATTGATAGAAACAGTCCTTTAGGTTTCAGCTGGCTATAGGTCAGGTTTTAGGTTCATTTCAAGTGATTTTTCAATTTGTTATTTCTTGTGAGACGATGTTAAAGTTTGTCTAAAAAAAAATATGAAATTCCCGTGTGCTCACTTCAAAACAAAACCAAAAAATACAATTTTAATATCTGAATACACGCAATAGTATGAATGCAAAAATCCCCAAGCCCTTCATCTGTTTCTCATTCTGAATAAAATAGATTTAAGCGTATATACATAATATTGTGGTCTGAGCAATAGCAGTTGCTTCCAAGCTGTCTTAAAAACTATGTCCCTGCCATTATCCAGGATAAAAACTTGTCCCCTTTGCAGCTGATGAAAAAATTCTTACCAGCTTCACTGGATCAGGATCTCCTTCAGAGATAACCATCCCTATTTTAACTCAACGTTACCAATGATATGCTATAATAAAAGCAGTAACTGAAATGTGCACTGTGTTTTTTAAACAGAGCTCCCAAAGCGCTAAATAATCCTGTAAAGTGATTCCATATAGGAATAGCTTTCCTTTCTCAGTACGATGCAAGGACAATTTGGGTAGCAGAAAGTAACTGCCCGAGAGCAAATAGCCATGCTGGCATTCACTAATTAATCACCCTTATTAGTAATTATTAATTTTGGCTTTATTTTCCCACAGAGCTGCTTTACTGTGGCCAGCAAAGCCATAACGCTTAGCTCATTTTAAGCCCCAAGGTGCCACACGAGGCACAGCCGTCCCGCATCCCGCAATGCCCTGCTCCGCGGAGCTGTGTCTCCTTGCCGAGGCTGCTGAGGCAGCACCCTGCACCAAGCACGCCCCAACAGGCTCTGCCAGCCCCACGCTGCCACCTCCATCAGCACCCAGCCTCAAATTCAATCTTCACGATTACCGCGACGCGCAGAAAGCACAGTGCTGGCCAAAACAAAGGACTTCTCTGAGGTGTTTTCTCTTTTTAGCTTGGTCCTTTTCGAAAAAAACAAGGGTTAAATCAGTGCAATTCCTGGATTCTTTTCTCAATTGTATCATCAGCAAAGGGTCTGAAGAAGTGCAGTTTGCTTAGTAGAAGGTAAATTTTATAAAAATACATTTGTTCCTAAAGCTGCAACCAACCTGGAAGACTGCACCAATTTAAATACCGTTTTCTATGAGATTAATTAAATCCCTGCGAACACTCAGGGCAGATCTGCCCTAACACAGGAACACAGTTCCTGCTTCAGGGAGGCGTTAATAAAATGCCATACTCGAGAGAGATGTGGGCTCTTTTGGCTGCGCTTTGCCGGGAACCAAGGGGTGCTGGGCTCTGGAGGCCAAACGATTGATCTTGATACTCCCATTGGCTTGATTAAACATAGGTCTGCATGGGTAATACTGGAGTCAGTATTATCCATGAACCGTAGAGTTAGCCCACGTCTGCCAGCAGCTTAAATAACATTTCTGAAATGGGTTTGCTCTGGATAGCGAGTCTGTGGTGACGCCCCTCGTTGCTGTTATTCCCTGGCTATTTGAGAAGGATATTGCACTATGGGATGTAACTTCACAATTTTAAACGGTTCCTCATCTTTTCTTAACCAAAGCTCGTAATGCAGTTGCCCGTTCGGGGCATGCTGAAAAGACAGCATTACGGAAACTAATTGGATGGGAATGATCAGAAATCGTTGCCATCAGAAATGATGTGATCACCTCCAGCGTTGAGCCCGCCTCCTTCGCCTTTTTATTGCCAATAAACCTGTTGCACAATTTGGCGTCAGACTGTTGCCAACCAGGGCATGTCTGTGCTTGGGGCTTCAGGTCAACACCGGGTGAGGAAGAGAAGTTAAAGCTTAATCTAGAAAAAAAGCGAAAGCAGAGAGCTCACCAGCTGAGGTATTCCCAGTGAAGGCACTGCCTTTCACACATTCCGCATCGCCTGAGGCAACTGAAGTAGGACCGTATTTAGCAGCCACAACACAATAAAGTGTATTTTGGGGGAAAGGGGTGTCAAATAAGGTGCCTCTGCATCTATTTACCTCTGCCTCTTTCCTAGTACAAGCATTAAAAGAACAACACATTTCGTATATGGCGGTGACTGACGTGGAACTGCGCATAATTGTAATCCTTCTCTTTCTTCAGCTCCCTGAAACAGCCCACAAATATTATTGAAAATTAACATTCCTTTCTGTACTGAATGCAATAGACGGCGCATGCAATAGCTTTTACGGTAGTTCCAAGACAGAAAAGGTAAAAAAGCACTTTAATTATAAATTATTCAGAAATACATTATATGAAATAAAATGTTACGGTGAAGAAAGCAGAAGATGCTGTTGCAGCATCCTACAATACAATGATAGGGCATAAAGACAATGCCCAGTTTTTTCTGTCCCTCAAAAGTGAGTGGAAACGGGGTTGGAGGAAGAAATTCTTCTAAATGAATTTGAGTGGAAGGATGTAAAGCGAGAGAGTTCTCTTTTTCTAAATATTTACCAAATGAGCTCTAGGCTTGGTTACTTAATGCACTCTACAAAGTCATACAATAAGTAGACTTTTAGAAAAGTAAAAAACTCCTAATATTAAAATATTGCCAAAAAGCTTCTGATGTCAATCATAATAGTTTATTAAACCACAAGGGCTTACCTGAAGAGCTGCCTGACCTTTGCATCAGTCCTAAACTAGCTCCTTAATCGTTGAAATGTATAGAAAATGTCAGAATAAAAAAGGGGGGGGTTAACTTTTTTACTGTGAGTAGGCTGGCATCTCATCCATTCCTGTCCTGGGCATCCATCAGAGGGAACTTTCTTCCTACCTGTAAATAAAAAGCAAGATGTCAAGTTTCATTAAATATACCTACTGTAACACAACTCAGAAATCCTGAAGAATTAAACCAGCTAAACAAGACGTTATTGCTGCAGGGATATATGCCTCCTTTGTGAAAAACGGGAGGATTCTTCTACGAGGTTTTGGGCTTGGCTCATTGGTGAGTTCATTTTACGCTGTTACAGCTCTTGTTAGATCAAGTCTTACACCAGCAGAAAACTGGCACGCTGCACTGGGCCCAATATTTAAAATGCAAAAAATCAATTCTTACCAGCCGCATGATGATTATTTTAACTGGGAAAATGTGCATTTTGTAAGGGTTGTTTGCCACTTTTGCTCAGAATTCGTAACACAACTTCTGAATAACATCCAAAGTCTCCGATAGTGGTTCAGCCAAAAGTCAGCCCTCAGAATCAGCTCAATTGCATTTCAGGGTTTTTTTTTACAATAACTAATACATGTTTCCCACTAAAGAACACTCCCTAGAAGCTGACAATCCAAAGAATAAACGCTCATTGTAATTAAAGTGACGAAAGGAGAGAACACGTCTGGATCTTAATAAATACAGTAACTCTTCCAAAAATCTGAAGAACTTTCTCTTCTCTTCAACCCCAGCCTAGGAAACCTGTAAATCCAACATGAAGAAGTCTTCTAGTACTCATGGTCCAACTCCTCCAACTTGTCCAACTTGTGAAGAGTCATGGATTCAGTCGCCCGAGGAATCCAGCCAAGAAGTCACCTTCAGCTCCAGGCCGGGCGCTCTGCTGGTCTGAGTGACCAAGGCACCAGGGTAGTACCATGTCGCAGGGAGTAGAAGCGCGTGTTGCACAGACGCAAACCCTGCCCGGGGAATCCAGGCACCCCTGGAAAGCTACAGCTGAATACTCTCCTACACGGCATGCAAGAACGCAGCTTGCTCTTCAGGTTGTCACAGCAGGCTTTCAAGCCTTGCGCTGGACTAGAATACCCCATTATATAGACGGCACGATGCTGGATCAAGACAAAAGGGCTGAAATCATTAATGGCTTTGTTCCACAGCAAGGTAAGTACATAAATCACCAGCGCTGTGGTCCCAGCCTCATTTCCTCTCCTGACCACAGCCACCAGCATTTTTCCTTGGACTGGCTGCAGACCTCATGCACCCACTTCTCTGAGCTGTTCCAGCAGAAGAAGTAATAAAAAAGTAAATAGCGTTCAGTTGGATCATCTCCATGAACTGACTGTGTCATCACGTGAGTTCCTGCTAGCAAAAGGCTAAGGGCAGAACCCTCAAGTACCACGAGACACACAAAGAGGTAAATTGGAGTTGCACCCTTCCATAGAGAAAAGCAGCGTCTCCCCAGGCGTGGGGACCAGGCGGCTTATATGTTCTATTAAATAATGTTCTCTAGGGACCGCACGGCACAAGATAACCTTGCTTGTGCAGGATCTAGTTATACAGCATTGTGTTCACAGGGGTAATTATGAGCAAAGAAGTTTCTGTGACGACACACCAGTTTTTTCTCATTCTCAGTTTTATCAAAAAAAAAGCAAATTTCATCCTAATTTCACATTTAGCATTTCTTATTATTATTTTTCGGTTATGCACAACTTTGCGATCTATTCTGTGTAGTTTTCATGCCAGAATTACAGGAAGGTTTACCAAAGCTGACTTTCATGTACTTATTGGGTGGAGTTTCAGTTGACCTCAAGGCAGATACATATCAGATAAGAAAACTCAGAACACAAAAGACAGGGGCAAAGCAGTTTGAACCAGAAACGCAGCTGATGTATCTGGACCTTATTAGAACATTTGATACAGTGCCTCAAAAAATTTTACTTGAAAAATTAATTCGGATCTGCTTGGATCTAACGACTTTCACGTGTTTTGAAAACTAATTGCAAGCTGTAGGGTTATGAAAGTGGCAATAATATTAAGTGGAAGGGAGGTGCCTGGGATAATTTGGCATATATCTTTTAACAATGAACTAATTAAATGAGAAGATGACGCTAAACCGGGAAACAGTAGCAAGCAAAAAAAAAAAAAAAAGGGAGGGTGAAACAAAACAAACCACTAGAAACGTACATTTAAGAATACCTGAGTAAATATGATGAGATTTTAGTGAAAAATGGAAGATACCAGAGTTAGATGAAAACAGTCCGAATTCATCAGGGATGATATGCAGCACTGGGAAAACAGTAACACTGAAAAAGTCCTCCAGATGACAGGGGTAGATTAGCTCTGAGGGTTCAAGCCAGTATGGGCTTTAAAAAGGGGTGATTTTTGACTCCACGTGCCGAAGCAGCTGTGCACTATGGACAGTGACTGCAAAATTCATTTTCTTTCTTCTTTTCAGAGGCTGAGCCTAGATTTTTAACAGACTTTAAACCATCTCCTAGGATAAATCACAAAAAGAATCAGGCTCCCTGCACAGAGAGTGTTCCTACTTTTCTCTGGCTTTATCCCATTATTTCAGTTTATGCTAAGCTGAAAAACTTGAAGGAAGTTCCCTCTTTTGATAGTTTTATTGTTCAAGGACTCATGGACAATCTTCAGACCTGCCACCACAATTCAGTAATATGTGCCTTTTCATCCTTCCAAAAAGCCCTTTCTTTCTAAACAAGTAACAGTTTCCCCATTTTGCCTGGCTCTTCAAGAATGCTCAGGTCTCAAAAACAATGTAACTCCCAGCACAGGCAGAAAAAAGAAAGGATGCAACGGTGAGGAGGAGAGGGAGCTTCCCCTAGCAGTGAAGCGCGCCTGATAGAGCATGTCACACGCCAGAGGGGAAAATGCTGGAGCCGAGACAGCTCTCAGTCCAGAGCTCTTTCCCCAAAATGCAGCTCTGACACCACGGCAGGGCGATGCGGAGTGCCCGAAACCCAGGCCTTGCCTGCCTAGCGCTATCCCCACCCGCAACTGCATTTTCAGAGCTAAAAAGAGAAAGAATTACTGTTATGGCCTGCACTACACCTGAAGATAATGGAGTTACTCCAGACTTCCCTGCTGTGACAGAGCAGAATTTGATTTAGTGAATCTATCAGATTGTTTAACATATGACATTGGTAGCCATGAACACTTCATTGTTTGGATTGTTTTTCACCGAACTGGGCAAAACCTCTAAATCTTACAGCAATACCGGGATGTAAATAACAGCATCAGTAGCTCCTTCCGACTCTGGCTTCCTGAATAAAATACCTTTTATTTTCACCGTGCATAATGAAAGAAAATCACAGTGCACAAAAGGTTCTTGCCGAAGAGAAGCAAAATACATGTCAGCCTGCGAGCTGCAATGTATCGAACAGATGTTAACCTGCCATAGTGGGGAAGCCCATATTAACCCTTGATTAGCAGTGTTCGCTGCCTAACGAAGGGTTTGTAATCAGAACTGCTGGTCTTGACGCATAATCACACTGGGGAGTCCTCATACACTGTTAAAAACAATAGAACGACTGAACAAACGCAAGTCAGGACTAAAAAGCTACCGGCATTTTCCACCTGCGGGCGTTTCCCAGCGCCACGCCGGCTCCGGGGCTGCCGGGCGGTGGGACCCCCGGGGCAGAGCCGGGCCCCGGCACCCCGACCCCCCC
>VYZM01018295.1:5181-22831 GCA_013398915.1 Dromas ardeola
CGACATGGGCAGTGGGATTGAGTGCACCCTCAGCAAGTTTGCCGATGACACCAAGCTGTGTGGTGCGGTCAACACGCTGGAGGGATGGGATGCCATTCAGAGGGACCTTGACAGGCTTGAGAGATGGGCCTCTGCAAATTTCATGAAGTTCAACAAGGCCAAGTGCAAGGTCCTGCACCTGGGTTGTGGCAATCCCAGACACAAATACAGGTTGGGCAGAGAATGGTGTGAGAGCAGCCCTGAGGAGAAGGACTTGGGGATGCTGGTGGACGAGAAACTCAACATGAGCCGGCAACGTGCACTTGCAGCCCAGAAGGCCAACTGCATCCTGGGCTGCATCAAAAGAAGTACGGCCAAGGGAGGTGATTCTACCCCTCTACTCTGCTCTGGTGAGACCCCACCTGGAGTACTGCATGCAGCTCTGGAGTCCTCAGCACAAGAAGGACATGGACCAGTTGAAACGGGTCCAGCGGAGGGCCATGAAGATGATCAGAGGGTTGGAGCATCTATGCTATGAGGATAGGCTGGGAGAGTTGGGACGATCCAGCCTGTAGAAGAGAAGGCTCCGGGGAGACCTTATAGCGGCCTTCCAGTACCTAAAGGGGGCGACACAAATCCATTAATCGATAGCAGATACTACGATCAGAACTAGAGGCGCCCTGCCTCCAGCCGGGTGGAGGAAAGGGAAAACTGGGTTCCTGGACTGTGTGGATTCGATAGTCTGTCACATCAGATCCCTGGGAGTATAAGGCTCTTGAAGACACCGGTGTAACAGTGTACCCTAATGCCATCAAGGTATAAAGGGGCAGACACCACCTGTATTTCTGGAGTGACGGGGGGATCCCAACAATTAAGTGTACTGGAAGCTGAAGTGAGCCTAACTGGGAATGAGTGGCAAATGCACCCCATCATGACTGGGCCAGAGGCTCCGTGCATTCTTGGCATAGACTACCTCAGGAGAGGGTATTTCAAGGACCCAAAAGGGTGCGGGTGGACTTTTGGTATAATTGCTGTGGAGACAGAGGAAATTAAACGGCTGTCTACCTACTCAGTCTCTCAGAGGACCCTTCTATTGTGGAGCTGCTGAGGGTTGAAGAACAGCAGGTGCCAATCGCTCCCGCAACAATGCATCAGCGGTACTATTGCACCAATCGAGACTCCTGATTCCCATCCGTAAGCTGATTTGTCGACTGGAGAGCCAAGGAGTGATCAGCAGGACTCGCTCACCTTTTAACAGTTCCCGTATGTCCAGTGCGAAATGGAGAGTGGAGGCTAACAGTAGGCTGTTGTGGCCTGAATGAAGTCACGCCGCTGTTGAGTGCTGCTGTGCCGGACATGCTGGAACTTCAATACGAACTGGAGTCAAAGGCAGCTAAGTAGTATGCCACAATTAATATTGCTAATGTGTTTTTCTCAATCCCTTTCATGGCAAAGTGCAGGCCACAGTTTGCTTTCATGTGGAGGGGCGTCCAGTACACTTGGAATCAACTGCCCCAGGGGTGGAAACACACCCCTACTATTTGCCCTGGACCGATCCAGACTGCACTGGACCAGGTGAGGCTCCGGAAGACCATTGATGACATCATCATGTGGGACAATACAGCAAAAGAAAGTTTTTGAGAAAAGGAAGAAAATAATCAAAATCCTTATGAAAGTTTGTTTTGCCATAAAACAAAGTAAGGTCAAGGGACCTGCACAGGAAATCCAGGTTCTAGGAATAAAATGGCATGATGGGTGCCATTAAATCCCAATAGATATGATCAACAAAATAGCAGCTGTGTCTCCACCGACTAGCAAAAAGGGAACACAAGCAGCTTTCTTAGGTGGTGTGGGTTTTTGGAGAATGCATATTCCAAATTAGTCTGATTGTAAGCCCTCTCTATCAAGTGACTTGGAAGAAGAACTATTTTAAATGGGGCCCTGAGCAATGACAAGCCTTTGAACAAATTAAGCAGGAAATAGTTCATGCAGTGGCCCTGGGGCCAGTCTGGGCAGGACAAGGTGTTAAAAATGTGCTCTACACCGCAGCCGGGGAGAACGGCCCTACCTGGAGCCTCTGGCAAAAAGCACCTGCGGAGACCCAAGGTCGACCCCTAGGGTTCCGGAGTCGGGGATACAGAGGATTCGAGTCCTGCTATACTCCAGCTGAAAAAGTGGTATTGGCAGCATATGGAGGGGTTTGAGCTGCTTCGGAAATGGTTGGTACGGAAGCACAGCTCTTCTTAGCACCTCAACTGCCAGTGCTGGGCTGGATGTTCAAAGGGAGGGTCCCCTCTACACATCATGCAACTGACGCTACGTGGAGTAAGTGGGTTGCACTGATCACATAATGAACTGGAATAGAAGAATAGAAAACCTCAGTCACCCAGGGATCCTGGAAGTGATCATGGACTGGCCAGAACGCAAAAATTTTGGAATATTACCGGAGGAGGAGGTAACATGTGCTGAAGAGGCACCACTGTATAATAAACTACCAGAAAATGAGAAAGAATATGCCCTGTTCACTGATGGGTCCTGTTGTATTGTGGGAAAACATCGAGAGTGGAAGGCTGCTGTGTGGAGTCCTACACAATGAGTCGCAGAAGCTGCTGAAGGATAAGGTGAATTGAGTTGGTTTGCAGAGGTGAAAGCCATCCATCTGGCTTTAGATATTGCTAAGTAAGAAAAATGGCTACTAATTTATTTCTATACTGACTCATGGATGGTGACAAATGCTGTGTGGGGGTGGTTACAGCAATAGAAGCAGAGCAACTGGCAGCGCAGAGGAAAGCTCTTCTGGGCTGCCCCATTGTGGCAAGATACTGCTGCCCAGGTAGAGAATCTGGTTGTAAAAGTACATCACGTAGATGCCCAGCCCAAGAGTTGGGCCACTGAAGATCATCAAAACAACCAGCAGGTGAACTGGACTGCTAAGATTGCAGTGGCTCAGGTGGATCTGGACTGGCAACACAAGGGCTTGGTGGGCCCATGACACCTCAGGCCACCAAGGAAGAGATGCAACATATAGATAGGCTCGTCATCAAGGGGTGGACTTGACCCTGGACATTACCTGTAACTTTGATGAAACTGAGAAAAATGCAGTGGTGATGGAACCAGAACTGGCTTAAGCAGCTGGTGCCTGGCAACTTTCTCAAGTTCAAAACCTTCAGTCCACAGACCGTGGGCATGAGCCATGCCAGATACACCAGCTGCGAGCTCCAGATGCAGCATGCAACAGTCCACTACCACACACTATCTCTCCTGCCCTGAAAGATTGTTATAACAGATGGAGCACAAAGTCATGGACTAAATTAACTCAATAGACATTTCAGAGGCATGGCCCATAGACTAAGGGAATGGTGCCTGTTTGTACATATATATGTCTCAAAGACAGGAAAAGTGGTGGTAATTTATTGAAAAGAGTAAGACCTGGACATGATGTAGATAGTATAGAATAAGGAGTAGATACTGTCCTGGTTTCAGCTGGGATAGAGTTAATTTTCTTTCTAGTAGCTGCTGTGTTTTGGATTTAGTATGAGAATAATGCTGATAACACATATTGTTTTAGTTGTTGCCAAGTAATGTTTACATTAGTCAAGTACTTTTTCAGCTCCAATAGAAGCTGAGAGGGAGCGTAGACAGGACAAGCTGGTGGAAGGAATGTTCCGTACCATAGCTGTCATGCTCAGTATGTAAATGGGGGTTGGCTGCAGGGCAGGAATCCACGTTGCTGCTTGGGATGGGATGGGCAACCGGTCATCGGGTAGTGAAAGCAACATGTGTTGTGTCACTTTATTTTGTATATTCTTTAAATACTATTATTATTTTCCTCCTCTGTTACTGTTCTGTTAAACTGCCTTTATCTCAACCCACGAGTTTCCCCACTCCGCCCAGCTTCTCTCCCTCTTCTCCCTGCCCTACCCGGGTGGGCGGGGGAGTCCAGGGAGTGAGCGAGTGGCTGCGTGGTCCTATTTGGTGTCCAGGGTTAAACCATGACAAGGGCTCTGTGGGCTTGCACTCAACCTGCACAGAAAAGGTGCTAACACTGAATAAGGCTGTGGGGGTGCTCAAGGGAGGTGGGACACCACTATAGCAAAAGCCATTTCAGCTCTTGGCGTAGAGAGCACTCCCAGGAACTGAGAATCTTGATGGGGGTATCTCAGTGCAGGATAATTTGAGTGTGGTGAAATCATGGTGGCAAAAAACATCTCCAAATGGAACTGTGTAACAGAAATACTGACTACAAACTGAGCTTACAGTCTTGCTAAGCTGCAGATTGGCTGTGGTGGTGGCAGGATGAGAATAAACTCCTTCTATCCTGTGCCTAGGAAACAATTCAAAGCATCAGGGAATGTGGCAAAGGCCTGTCATTTTAAAACTCACACAAAAGGAGCGGGTCAGGGGACACTGAGGAAATGCACCAGCATTTGTCTTACTGGAAGCGCCTCAGCTCAGGGGAGGCGGGATCTTTTGGATACAAAATGTATGCAGGTGTCTTCTTCCATGTGCTAGTCATCAGGTGGGGGCAGAGGTGAGGCAGGGGAGGGAGCCCTGGCCTCTCTGCGGGTGGGATGCTGAGCCTGTGAAATCAGCCCTCCTGCACCCGGACTCTGGCAGGGAAGCCTCTGTGGAGCTGCCCAGAAGGTGCTGCAGCCTGGTGGCGCCTTGGGCAACTCTTACACTTCTGAGAGGTGCTCTGCACCTTTTTCAGAGCAATGAAATAATTGTCTTTTCCTTCTGGAAAGCTTTCAGTCCTGCAAATGTTCCTGAGCGCCTCCTTTTCCCCCTTTTACAAAATGATGATGTCCACAGGAACCCCAACACGGTGGACTGTGGTCACTATATAGTTAGTTTCTACTGTGCTGGGGGGAGAGTGAGGATGCCCCAAACCCTCCCGGTGAGGAGGACTGCCAAGGACTGGCACAGAGCCCCCTTCCACCACTCTCTTCTGCAGCTCCTCATCTCCAGCAGCCCTCCTGGCATGCTCACTTCCACTTGCTGCTCTGGGGAAGCAGGGTTATCCCTCTGCCTGCTTCTGCATCCGTGCCCTGGCACCCGTACGGCCAGGTGAATTGGGAACGATGGTCAGGCTGGTCGGTAGTGCAGGAGGGAAGGAGGGAGGGAGGGAAGGACAGGGCCTTTCATGGACTCGTCTTTCCAGAGGTCATGGAACAGCTTGGACTGACAAAACATTGGTTTACGGAAAACAGGATGGCCGTGGCTGGTACTCACCAGGGGGCAGGAAAAGCGTCGCCCGGATCCTCCCCTCTCGCACCGGGACTCTCCGCACTCCGTCCCGCAGGAACGCCCGCTCGTGCTGCGCCTGGGCCAGGAGCCGCCCGGGGGGCTCCCCGTGGCCATCCAACACCTCCAGCTGCAGGAGGAAGGGGCTCTGCACGTCCCGCTTCACCAGCCGCCNCCCAGAGCAGCCCCATGGGCTCCAGGCCGGAGAAGCTGCCTCCCGGCAGCGCGGGGCAGCGGGCCAGGTCCAGCTCCCCGTCGTCCCCCGCCTGGTAGCGGGCGCAGGCCTGGAAGAGCTCGCCCGTCTCGTCCCGCAAGGATGTGCGCAGTGTGACCGGCTGCCGCGGGCCGAGGCCCTGCACGGCGATGGCCAGCGGCTCATCGAAGAGGCTGCGGTCGGCGGGCGAGAGGCGGACGGAGGGGGCCATGGAGGAGAGGCCGCGGGCAGGGGCCGTCCCGGGGCTCCGTGCGGGGCTGCGGTGCTGCGGGGCTGCGGGCGCGGGGCCGGGCCAGGGCAGCCGCCTCTGCCAGCCGCGGGAGCTCACCCGGCACAGGGAGAGGGCAGTGACCTGCCACATGGCTCCTGGGTTGCTGCCTCCAGTGTGTCTGTGTTCAAGATGAGGCTTTTTCTATAGATGCAGCTGCCCACACACAGGTGTGGGGAGGGGAATCGGGGCAGGAGCTGCGTGGGAACACATCATCCCGTCAACAATGCCTGGAGTCGCCACCGCAGCCCTATCAGCGTCGAAGGCAGGGTGGGATTGGCACTGCCAAGTTCCCTAGCATTGCGGGAGCATCTCTAAGGGCGGCAGCTCTGCCCAGACACTTGTTGACAAGCAGTGTGCTTATCTGCTGTGGTGGCAGCTCTCTGAACCAGGGCTGCTGGTTACTATCCTTGCAGGACTGGATCCAGGTGAAGGTGCAGCTGCAGCTCTCCTCCCTGGGCTTCTGTCACAGGCTCCGTCTTTCCCCTCCCGAAGCTGGCCAAGCTGCAGGCTCCCTTTGGAAAAGGCTCCCGCTTTGCTGCATGCAGACCTGCAGGCAATTGGCACAACAGCCTGGGAGCATTTTGGCAGCTTGGTCCTGCCACCCCCATAGACTGCTGCTGCCGGAAAGGCCACCCCTGCGCCATGATCCTGAAGCCAACAGGGCATTGTCATGTGTGACAAGCTGCAGGCAGGGGGACAGTGGTGGGGTAGCATGGCACGATCTGGTACAGAGCACCTCTCCACTCCCCTGTGCTCCAGCTCCTGTCCCATGCCAGGGCATGTGGAGAGAGTTCTCCTGCAGCAGCAGGAACTGCCTGGAGGAGTCCCACGGGGATTCTGTGCTCAGCCCCTGGTGTGGGGCTGCAGGCAGAGCAATGGGGCATGTTGAGGGCTCAGGTTCCACCCACCCCCTGGGGGAAGATGCTCTGCAGAAGTTCATGTGGGATGGGAGCCCACCATGCTCAGCAGGGGCATCCCAAGAGGGACCGGTGTGGCCCTGTGCTGGGGTGGGCACATGGGGCCGTGGCCTGGGAGCACCACAGGGGAAAGACAGCCACACAAGCCCGGCGCTGCTCTCCTGACATCTCCTGGGACTTGCAGTTTTGCACATCTGGCCAGATGATGGCATCTGTCATGGCCACAGGCTGTCCCAAGTTTCCCATCCCTTCCTCCCTCTGGCTCTGCCACCTGCTCTTCTTGCCCACGCCCAGACACAGGGCCTTACCCGCGCTAGGGCAGGCCCCAGAACTGCTGATAACATCCATTATGAAACCTGCCAGGCAGGAAAAGGCTGTGGTGCCCTGAATGAAGATGCTCAGGGGCAGAAAGCAGGACAGGGCTGAGAGGCAGCTGCTGGCTCTGAGGTCTGCCCTGGTGTGCCAGGCTGGCCGGGAGGACACCCGCGTCCAGGAGACACCCTGGATGGCTGTTTGAGCAGAGCAGTGGGAGATGCAATCCATGAGGGAAGTGGCAGCCCTCCAGGACTGGGACCAGTGCTGTTCAACATCTCCATCAATGACGTAGACAGTGGGATCAAGTGCATCATCAGCAAGTTTGCTGACGACACTAAGCTGAGTGGTGCGGTCAACCTTATGAACAAACCTTATGAAGTTCAACAAGGTCAAGTGCAAGGTCCTACACTTGGGTCGGGAAAATCCTTGCTATCAATACAGGCTGGGGGACGATGTGATAGAGAGCAGCCCTGCGGAAAAGGACTTGGGGGTACCCGTGGATGAAAAGCTGGCCATGAGCCAACAATGTGTGCTTGCAGCCCAGAAGGCCAGTCGCATCCTGGGCTGCATCAAAAGAAGCGTGGCCAGCAGATCCAGAGAGGTGATTCTCCCCCTCCACTCTGCTCTCGTGAGACCCCACCTGGAGTACTGTGTCCAGCTCTGGAGCCCTCAGCACAAGAAGGACATGGACCTGTTGGAGCGGGTCCAGAGGAGGGCCACGAAGACGATCCGAGGGCTGGAGCACCTCTCCTATGAGGACAGGCTGAGAGAGCTGGGGTTGTTCAGCCTGGAGAAGAGGAGGCTCCGGGGAGACCTAATAGCGGCCTTCCAGTACCTGAAGGGGGCCTATAAGAAAGCTGGGGAGGGGCTGTTTGCAAGGTCATGTAGCCATAGGACGAGGGGCAATGGCTTTAAACTAGAGCAGGGTAGGTTCAGATTAGACATCAGGAAGAAGTTCTTTACAATGAGGGTGGTGAGGCACTGGAACAGGTTGCCCAGAGAGGTGGTGGAGGCCTNGAGGTGGCGGAGGCCCCATCCCTGGAGACATTCAAGGCCAGGCTTGATGAGAGTTTGAGCAATCTGATCTAGTTGAAGATGTCCCTGCTTACTGCAGGGGGGTTGGCGTAGATGACCTTTAAAGGTCCCTTCCAACCCAACACATTCTACGATTCTATGACTCACAGGGATGATGGCCCCTGGCAGGCTGGAGGAGGACCTCCCCACCCAGGACTGCCCGCTTGTGAAAAAGGGGATGGTGTCCTATGGGGTACAAAGGGAAATAGGGAGGGTCAATGCAGTGGCCTGTTCCAGGGTAGGAGAGAATCTGAAAATTTTCCTTCCCTTGAGCCTGCAACAGCTTGCAGACTTCAGTAGCGTAATAGTCACTTTTGACAACGTGGTCGTCTTGTCCCACGATGAATAGTAACTGTGCCTCGGCTTTCTCTAGTGGGATCAGGCTTTGGTTGCCAGGGGCTTGAAAGGGGTCAATAAGGGTGTCGTAACAATGAAGAATATTGGAATCAATGACCCCAATCTTTTCTTCATCCACGGGTAAAGCGGGGATGATTTTATCCTTGTAACAGAGAGGAATAGAGGTGATGGCCACGGGGCCATTGAGGGAGGCAACAGCTGTGATGTTCTTCAGGAAGGCGGCCATGGCAAGAGACAGATCAGCTCCCTTGGAGTAACCGAGCAGTCCGACCCCTGGCCCCTTCACCTGGCAGAAAGGAGGAAATGCCCATCAGTACTGATCTGAAAAACACAACAGCGAGTTCCTGGTGGGGAACATTGCATAATGCTGAGAGTCTGCAAAACTGTGAAGGCGGTGATGGCAACGATCAGTTTTTCTTCTGGACAAGCGCCCAGTGTGCTTCCCCCTTCAAACCGCTGCCTTTGATAATGCCCCCTGGTGCACTGATATCAGCCAAGAGAGGGGGAACGTGTTTTCACCAATTTGCGGACAGGTTGTAGGACAGAGCTAAGAGCTGTTAGTCTCAGAGACTGGCAGATGCTCTTTAGTTTTCTCTTTTAAGACCGAGGGAGGACATGTGGTGGCAATTTGTGAAGGCCGTCTCCTTCACAACTGTCCCACCTTGTTATGTCTCAGCTGTCTCTAATGCCAGATTGCTTGGTGATCTCTCTCCACAGCTCTTCCAGTGCGTATCTGTTTGACCCTACCTCTTTCCTAGAACTCAGACACCCAAACTCCTGGCAGATGCCAGCCATGCCAGGTGAGCATTTCAGCAGGTTCCTCCAGAGGTAACTCGGGCAAAGTGACAGGCACTTTGGAGAAGTGCTCCCTGGAGCCCAGGGGACACGGAGGCTGCTCCTACCTGTGGGTGCTGCAGCATATAGTTCACTGCCTCTTCAAAATATTCCAGGTGGAGTTCAGTTGGCTGCTGGGGCAGATCCTCATATTGGTAATAAGCCAGGGCCAGTGTGGCAAAGCCGTGATTGGCCAGGAGGCTGGCTCTGTGCTCGAGGAGACCTCCTCCGAGTCCATGTATGTCGATGATCCCTGGCAAGGGGTCTTCTCCTGGAGCAGACAAGACAAGGACCTGTGTTGCCTGAAATGACTTATTTCAACGTTTCTCTGCTTTAGAACGCATCAAATGACGTACACAACAGGAATTGCAAAGGAGCATCTTTTGGGGAAAGGACATGACCAGTCATTTAGCTGCGAGCTGCTAATGACTGCAAGTTAACTGGCAAGATACTGAGTGGCAGAAAGGCAAATACCACCTACGTAAGATGCAAATCTATCTCAGTGCTAATAATTGATAATTGTTTTAGCATCTTGTTTAAGGTACACTGGCAGAGATTATCTGTGCGGTGACTTTCCTCAGTTTCCCCTTCCCACTCCCAGGCCAGCCCTTTGCCACCACTTGGCCCATTTTAATTCCTAGCCGATGTCTGAGGGAGCCCTTGTAATTTGCCTTGGAAGGGAGAAGAGGAGCCACAGGGAGAGGTAAACTGAAACCTCTAAAAAGTTCATCTCAGATGCTTGGGATTTGCTTTAAGTTTCACCCTCCTGTTATGCAACTTAAAGGAGCAGTTTAGGTATAGACTATGCATGTCCAGATCATCATTTCTGCTGCTAAAACAAGAGAAAGGATGAACATCCATCAGTTAGCAGACTTTACAGCCAGAATATGAGCGTGAGATGTGCTGCCCTCTGCAAGTGTAGGATTTCCAGTCTTTCTTCTCCTTTGCTGAAAAACTGTGATAGGTGCATTGGTAATCCCATTGTTCATCTGTACAGAGCATGTCCTCAGCAGAGTAAAAGAAGGAGTATCAGGCTTTGAGCTAGAACATAAGGTTAAACTAACGGCCATTGTTCTAAAAGTAGCCCCTGCAGAAGCCAGACCATGATACAAAGGTGTTAAATACAAGAAATGGAAAAAGAATCCAGTTACACAGCAAAAGAAGCATAAGGACGTACAATCCCACTGTCCTCCACAAGTCTAAGAAGACAAAATTGACTGATATTAAAACAGCATGGTCTTCAAGAACTTCAGTAACAAACTTCAAGAGTTTGTTTGTGTTTAAGGACCACGGAGCAGCAGTCGGTATAATCCCAGCATCATCTGAATCGGAAAATGTAGAGATGACAGTGCAGGCAGTACTACCAGAAATTGACCATCATGAGTGGGACACCTCAGTGCAGGACAACTCCAGTGTGGTGAAATTGTAGTGGAGAAAAAAAAAAACCTCTGAGCAAAACTGTAAAAGAGAGGCTGACTATGGCTGGAGCTGGCCAGACTGGCTGTGGGTAGCGGTAGGGGTGAGGCAGGGGAGGGAGCCCTGGCCTTGCTGCTGCGTGGGATGCTGAGCATGTGAAATCAGCTGTCCCAGTTGGTTCCCTGTTCAGGAACATCAATTTGGTCTTGAAAATTACTTTTTGCGTTTGGTCTGCCATAGCCCAGCACTGGGCACAAGGTAACGGGGCTGGGCACAGGGCACTGTGTGTGCCTGCGGCATGGTCCCCATGCCTGGTCCAGCTCCTGCTCACCCCTCCAGCCAAGGTAGCGGGAAGGCTGGCAGCTGCCCTGGCAGAGCAAGGCCCTGGCCAGTGACGGAAAAAAGTCTTGCACTTCTCGCCAAATGATGGGAGCTGGTGTGGCCACAGGTTGCCTCAGGGCTCCCATCCCTCCCTCCCTCTGGCTCTGCCACCTGCTCTTCGTGCCCACACCCAGGCAGAGGGCCTTACCCGTGCCAGGGCAGGCCCACAGGTTTTGTCTGTGCCTGTCGGGAGCATGGATTACAAAATATCCCGTGTAGGGAAGGGCCTGGGAGTTTCATTTGCTAACTCTCCTTTATCAGTTCTGATCTCTTACATAAATTTTGCAACCCAAACACAAAGCAGCAGGCGTACATCCTTTTAGAGAAAATTGCAGAACAGCTTCTTGGGTGACAATATTTGGGCCAGATGTATAAATGTGGTGAAATCTCTACTGCGAAAGGTGCATATGGTGAAGGTTGCTTTAAAGTATGGGCTGAAGATGGGGAGACCACAGTTATATGGAGAGTACAGAAATTTATTTAAAGTTCACAGGCCACCAGTGAGATAGATTAGCGCATTGCATATGATCTGTTCAATTAAGATCAATTCAAATGCTATCCCTTTCCTCAATGCCTGGTCAAAAAAAAATCAGGAAAATTATAGAAAATGTGAATCCAATTCTGCTCACAGCTGCAGGTATATCAAGCCATGCTATTGGGGTTATACTGGTGCAGGTGGGAACAATATTAATTCAATAAATGAAAAAGCACCTGTCAACTCAGGTTCCTTCAGACCTGGATGCGCTTGCTGGTGGGGTAGAATAAAGCCTAGATCTCTTGCCAAGCATCATCCTGGTCCTCTGAACGAGCCTCACCCTGCCTCGTCCCCCATCTTAGGTGGCCAGCTGGCTCAAAATGGACTCCTTGCTCCTGGTGTTGAGTGGAAAGGGGAGAAAAATATGTCTAGCATTTACTTTCTTTGAGATTGCAAATATTTTTCTGGTTTGATTAATAAAACACTTGCCTTTGCAGAAATGATGTGCCTGCTCAGTGATGAAGAGGAAGTGGCTGTCAAGAAGAGAGGTCTCCCCAGTACTTCAAAGGCTGTGTTCAAGACTCAGTCGGTCAACTAATGCTGAAGTAAACACCACTCGAGGCAAATGCCAGCACGACTTCTTAGCTGGACTACAGCTGAAGGTACACTGAGATACTGCACTGAGTACATAGGGGTGATGGCAGCCACCAGGGTTTCCGCTGCATTAGCTCCAGGCATGCTGCCCCAAGGCTCCTGTCCCTTCCTCCCTCTGGCTCTGACACCTGCTCTTCTTGCCCCCACCCAGACAGAGGGCCTTACCCATGCTAGGGCAGGCCCACAGGTTTTGGCTGTGGGAGCATGGATTACAAAATAGGGAAAGGCCTGGGAGTTTCATTTGCTACTAATTCTCTTTTATCAGTTCTGATCTCTTATATAAATTTTGCAATCCAAACACAAAGCAGCAGCTTCAGCCCCCTACCCTGGCTTCTCTCCCAAACTTGGTGAAACCGCAGGCTTCCTTTGGAAAAGGTTGCCCCTTTCCCTGAATTCATACGTGTGGGGAGTTGGCAAAAAAAGTTGATGTTGCTGAAAAAAAATATACTGGCGATCACCTATGTGTGGTGAATAGGATGAATTCCTAGTAAGTGAATAGGATTCTTCCTAGTGGAGGAAGAATCTTACTAGGATATCTAAGTACTGGTACTTAGCACTTGGGGTACTAAGGGTATACCCAGGATTCTGGCAGACTGAGTGTTTGATCAAGAACTGATTCTAATGTATTCAGCCATCCCTTTCCTTCTGGCGGCCACCCTCAGGCCATTGACCAGATTGCTGTGTGTGGTTATCATGAGGGGTGAGGTCCAAGATGTGATGGGAGGAAAACTGCACAGAGGAAGTGCCCTGTGGCAGGTCACGTACGATCACTTAGAGGAGCAGAGCTGTCTCACCCATAGATAGGTTGTAATACAAGTGTATTCTTGCACTTTTCCCATTTCCTCCCATTGGAGCAACATTGACAGTAAGGCCTGGGAATAGTTTTAGCTAGCCTTTGGATGAGAACTTTTCAGCTGGAATTCCAGGTGAATTTGCAAGGTGCATTTCCTGCCGTGGGCATGACAGCTTCACAGCTCCACTCGCCTTCTGCAAACCTCTTCACCCCCATGAGGTCATTTTGGAAGCCCATTTCTGACTGAACTGCCTTAGGTCGCATGGAGATGCCACATCTAGCGCAGGGAAACAGAAAACAAAGGGCAGTTCGGGACTGGTGAAAGTCTCCTCCATTTTCCTTACATATCTTCCATATGTAAGAAGTATAGAGAAGATTACAATGCCGGTTGTCTGGACATGTTTTCCTCTCCAATGCCAGGTCCCCAGTGATAAGGTGTGACATCAGAAGGTTTAAGGAGGGCTCTCACAAGCATACATGTTATCAGTAGGCTCAAGGCTATTGTAGCTTGTCCATCTGCCGCAGTGGAGCAACATGGGCTGGTCACCAACCCCCCCTCCTTCTCCTCGATGGGAGCAGCCCCTGCTTGGAGGCTGCTGACCCGTGTGTGGGTATGTGAAATTCTAACTGCTATGAAACATTATGAAATCAAGCAATTGCCGGTTTTCTTTTTATCAGCACCATTGCACTGTAAAATGATCAGTACCCAAGAAGGGTACCTTTGGATCCAATATTATAAAAAGCCATAGAATATACATGCTCCAAACAAACGCTGTAATTTAAGACACCTCAGAAATCAAGGGAATTGGGTGAACTTAATTTTGACTCATCTCTTCGTACTTGATTGCATACATACTAGAAAGTGAGAGACCATGAAAGCAATGTCTGTGTTGTTAACTTAATGCAAATGGATTTCTTTTGTAAATTTTGCTTTTAGGCAAGGTACATAGATTTTCCTTGCTAGCCATTGTCTGTAAAATAAGGGTAATCACAGTTTTTTACCTTGCCTTGGGTTGCAAGTTGAAAAGTATTGAAACTTAAGAAATATGGAGATCTTCAGTGCTGGAGGACATTAGAGAAGGATGAAATATTGCTATTGCAAGTGTATTTGTAGCATTATTATGCATTCCATGTTGCATTATTATGCATTCCATATTCCATTATTGTGAATTCAAACATGCATGAAAAATGCATTCCTATTTTTATATAGGGAACAAAGCATGAAGCAGATAAATTGCTTTCTTGTTCCGAAACTGTGAGATCAGTTTGTTGCTAGGTCTGAAATCCTCCAGCACGTTTAAGCATCTCACCATTTGTCTCAGTGGAAGTCAGCGTAGTGATCCTGAAGGGAAGACTGTTGTACATGGAACAGTTAGTGACCCACAACAGAGTTAACCCGAGGCCTGCGCTGTGCTGCGCTGCACATCCAGCAGCTGTGTTGCACAGACCCCCTGGCCGCAGGGAGAACCCAGTCAGCTCTTCCTAAAAGCGGAGCCTGCAGGCAGCTCCAGCTCAGTTCCTGCCATTACACCACCTGCGTGGCCTTGCCTTTATCCGACAGTGCAGCAAGACGTTCTCATGCACATATTGTTCCTGTTTGACTGTAGACATGGTAAACGGAGCTATTTCCATTTATAAAAATCTTAGAATACCTTGAAAGACCAAAAGGGGAGAATCTCTGCAATGGACCATGTCTGCATGGTGTGCTTCATGTGAGTGTTATGTGCTACACTGCTCAGGGTCCCCAGCATCTGAAGGGATGTAAGATTATCTATGCTATTCTCTTCCTACAGTGTTAGCTCTGATAAATAGCATGTTTAATGATACCTTACAGAATGTGAGTGCCTTTCTTACTGGGATCGTAACGGACCAGCACCTCCTAGTGCAAAAATATTGCCACAGTCGGCAGGTCTCAGTGAGAAATGCCTCTCTGGAGAAAGAACAAAGAAGAAAAGAGAAAATCTGTGCCTGGCTGTCCCCGCGCAAATCCGTGAGGGGTATTTGCAAGTGTTTAGCCCAGGCGGTTTCCCTGGTGGATTTAGAAACTGAGGAGGAATTATCAGAATGGCCCACCCCAGCTGAAGTATTATGCTGTCTAAGAAAAGAGGAGCCAGGGAAAGGAAAAGCTAAGGAGAATTTGTGCCGTCTTTGGTTGTAACTAACGCGATTGAAATGGACGTGGGGGTGCTTACAGCCAATGCATGATCTACTGGTGCAGCGCTGCCCCACAGCCCCCAGGCAGCAAGCTGCGGCGCGGGCACCTGCCATCCAGCTGCCCATGGTGTGAGCGTCTGTGGTGTGGCCACCTGCGTTGGCAAGTGCCCACGGCGCAGGCAGCCATGGTGCAGATGCCTGTGGGGCACAGGGGGGCACACGGAGCAGCCCAGGAAGGGCACAGCAGAGGGACGAGCTATTTGCCGGGGGGGATGAATGGTGGGACGAGGACCGCTGATCCTCTGGCGAGGACAAGAGGACAAGAGGCGTCAGAAGATTAGCGCGGCAACAGCATTTCTGCCCAGCCACTAGTGATTCACAAAGCAACGGGGGCCCCAGGGGCACCTCAGCACGCTCTCCTGGTGTGCCATTTTACACAGCCCAAGTTTCGAGATTTAGCAAAAGCATATGGTCAAAAGAGGGGAGAAAGGCTGGTGCACTGGCTGTAGCAAGCATGGGACTTTGAAGGAGATGATAGTGTACATTTAAATTCTAAACCATTAGAGTGCGTGGGTGTCACCTCGCAAGACCCTGATGACCCAGCAGCTCAGAGGAGCACAGGGTAATGCAGCCTGCTCCTTGTGGGTATGGCTTCAGGAGGCTTTAAAGACAGAATGTCCCTCACCTGCTGACTGCAATGAAAAAACAGCATTGTGGAAAAGTATGCCTGAGGCTCGCCAGTATTTATGGGCCTGTAAATTCATGTAACTTGTTAGGTGCTGATATGAAACTTTCGGCATCCAGCATGAAAACCCCCATTATCAGAGGGTGCCCCATTTGCCTTGAAAGGACCAATAATTTCCTTGCTATGGGCTACTGCAGTGGGGGAGGTTATTCTATCACTAAGACAGCATGCAATTATCAGACTGAAAAAGAAGAGCCAGAGCCTGAAGCATTTCAAATGCAGCAGCTCACATTCGCACGAGAACATCTCGCTGCACTGTTCCCCAAGGGCAGGGGCACGCAAGTGGTGTAATCGCTGGCACTGAGTGGGAGTTGCCTGCGGCTCCAGTTTTAGGATGAGTTGGCCAAGGTTTTTCCTGGGCCCAAGGGATCTGTGCAGCACAGCACAGGCCTGAAGGCCACACTGTATGTGCGGCGCAGCACAGCACAGGAACACAGAAGAGTGACCATCACCAAATTTGCCCGTGAGTAATGACAGTACTTCCCGCAGTAGGGAGGGCTGCTTTAAAACACTGTGTAAACATACAGATGATTTACAGACTGCAATAAAGTTCACCAGTTACCTAGGGTGTAGTAACTAGGGTGTAGTAATATGGCTGACGAAAGGAAAAAATAAAAAATTAAGCACTTCCCTTCTCTAGTCACTCAGCCATGCAAAATCCCTCCTAGAGCAGATAACTGTTTTAATCAGAACATTTGATTTCTCTACCCACGCCGAAGCCCTTCTGCCCCCTGATGAGATACTGCGATCCAGACTGCTGATTCACACCTAGCAGGTGTAAGATGAGAAAAGACAGAACGCTTTCTAGACAAATGTATGTTTATTTTGTTAAAAAATTAAAGCTGCACTTGCAGCAGGGGCTTCTTCGTAGTCAGAATGCCCTTCTCAAACAGGAGCGTGGCTAGAGAAACCTTGTCCTCCAAGGTTTCACATGGAAGGCTATCCACACTGACATGATTTGGATAGGAAGACAGGAGAAATTCGATACTGTCTGTATACTCGGGATCTATCTCAAGGAACTTGGGTTCTTCCTTGTGGTACACTCTTGAGTTTTCCGTCGTGTAATACAGCATCACACCTGCATCTTCATTACACAATCTTATGATGCCATGGCGGAGGAGACGTACTTCTGTGTCTTTTGTTATCAGTATATCGACATCGCGGGGGCCTCCATCTTGCCACCGGGCTGGGAAGCCGTACACGCTCTGCGCCTTTTCACTTTGCGTAAGCACCGGGGGGAGACAGTCATGAAGAAACGACTTGGCTCTCTGATCCACGGCAGCATCGATGGGTGCATAGCGAATGAGTTTCTTTATCAGGCTCTGCACCTTCTCCATAAAGGCCGTTCGGCGAGCGTCGACTGCGTCCGAGTTGGCGACCCCCATGTACCCCAGGTAGTCCATGGGAAGCCCTTGCCGGTACTCCACGTCCTCCTCCAGGGCCATCTGCAGGGCAGCTGGGAGGAGCTTCTCCAGGAGGTCTCCCCAGGAGTTCCTCTGGTAGGAAGACACTGTGATGTGAAGCGAGTGCGCATCAGGGAGACAATCGCCCTGGTGGATAAAGCCACGGGGGAAGTACAGCAGGTCCCCGGCCTCCAGCACTGTCTCCAGCATGGGCTCCCCGAGCTCAGCCTGCGTGAGGTTTGCGCTGGAGAACTGGGGCAGCACCTCGGCATCCGTCCGGGGGCTGTAGACGCGCCAGTGCTTCTTCCCCTCCAGCTGCAGCACAAAGGCCTCGATGTCATCGTAGTGGGGGGCGAAGCCCTGCGTCCCCGGTGGCGTGAGGTACGTATTGGCCCCCGCCATGCTGCCGAAGTGCTCCTGCAGG
>VYZM01018295.1:32161-58850 GCA_013398915.1 Dromas ardeola
GCACCGATCCGCCGGCCCCCGGCGTGGGGGGGCGATCCCCGGGGCGCTGCCTCTTCCTGGTCTCCCTCTCCTGGGGCCGCCCGTGCCTGCGGTCTCTCCTAGGCCTTGAATCCCGGCCAGGTTTCCGTCAGAGGGTCCCTTCGGCGCGGCCGCTGCCGGGCCGGCTGTCGCCCTGCGCGGCGCTTTGTATCGCCGCCCGCCCCTGCCCGCCGCCGCGGCGGCGAGCGGGGGGCGCCGGGAAGTTTGGGCTTCCCCGAAAATCCTCCGCCTCGTCTCAGCCGGGGCTGGGGCGCTGTGAAGTTTGGGAGGCGTCGGGACGAGCCCAGCCGTCGGGACGGCCCAGCCCCGCCGCGGGAGTTACCGGGGGGGAAGGGGCCCCCCACAGACACCAAGCAGCGAAAATCGCCGCTTTTCACACCGTTCGCGGCTTCCCCTGGTCCCTTTCTGCCCGTGCAGCCGCCCGCCGGGCTGCACAAAGGAACGGGCGGCCGGGTTCGGCTCGTCGGAGGGATTGATGAGCAACAACGTGGTCGGCGGAGGGCTGCTGGGTGCCCCGGGGGGGCCCTGGCCGCGGGCGAGCATCCCTTCATCGGCTTTCGGTAGCTAACGAAGGGGTTAAAAGGCAGCTCCTGTTTGGAATGCGCTTAGCTCCCTTTTTATTGCGCTTATGGAGATGAACAGCCTTCAAGAATGAAATGATGCATCCCTCGGAGGAGGGTTAATGTCTTGCAGCACCTCCGGTCTACAACTCCTTCGGTCCAGTAGATTTATGTAATCTGCTCATTAATGGTTTATGAAGTGATAAGGGAGCTCCTTTGGGTTGATTTCTGTATCTTCAAGGTTGTTGTCAGTGTTTCTTAATCCAGATGTCCGGAGTGGGAGATACATATATCTGTGAGCAGTGTCTGATTGTACCGTTTAAGGGGTTTGGTTTTGTTTTGCTTTTTTGTTGTTTTGTATTTTTGACCTTCCTGCCTCTCCAGATAGGCTCCCAAATGAGGAGAATGGGTAAAATGGAAGGCATAGTCATTCTGGTTGGCTACAATATTACTCTAGGTATGGCTTGTAGAAAAAAGTGTAAATATTTAAATGGATTTCTGACTCATCAGTTCTATTTGACTTATTGATCTATGGTTACTGCTAAAACGATTTTTATGATTATGCAGAAGTTAATAGTTACCATAGAGAAACAGTATTGTTTTTCTGCTCATCAGTGTGTGTTTTCCATTTCTTCATCTCTTGGCAATTCTCTGTGGAAATGCTGCTTTTTTTTTCCCCTTAGCAAAAATCTCACGGGAGAAATAAAAAATAATGTGACTGAAGTCCAAAAAAATGAATTTGAGATGTGTTCATCCTTGCCTGTGATTCCCAAACTCTTCTGATAGCCTGAGTTATCCTACAGTAAACTCTTTTTAATCTGTAATTGGATAAGGTGTTGGTTTTAAGCTTCAGTGAAAACTCTGATTTACAGAACTTGAAACATAACACATCAAAGAAATTTTTTCCTGAAGTATACATATGAAATGCAATTCAAATCAGCCATTTAAATCCTTATTAGCAAAAAATTTATTTTGCAGCCTGGGAATTACTTTCCTGCATTTATTACTTCTCTTAAATGTGTGGAAACTGAAGATGCATGTAAACTAGACAGAGTAGACAAGTTTGTTTATCTTCTCACCCTGGTGGTGTGAAACCCTCTGATTTTGTATTAGTAACTGACAGCATTATGCATTTAGGAAGAAAAAACCCCAAACCAACAAGCCACAGTGGGCTCTTAAAACTCGCAAGACTTCCAAGTGTTACATTTTGTAGTTTGATATAGCTGCTTGGTGTCAGGATGATCTGTAAGTACTTTTCTTTCCTACCATAATGAGCGTGGTAGGATAAAAACTTTCTGAAATGACAGTGACAATCCTTGCAAAAGTGCTTGCCTCCCCATGAAAAGGGGCTATTGGGAAAACATATTGTAGATTTTTTTATTGCGTGTTCATAAGAGCTTGTTACAGCACCTGTACAGGATTCTTGAATTCTGCCTATAGCTGTTTTTATTTTACTAGTAGTGTTGGTGGAGCTGCATAACATTGGAAAAAAATTAAATTGCCCTAATGATACAGAAATTGTATCTTCTGCACTCTAGAAAAGGTCTTTTACAGAATCTCTCAGGTAAGAGATTCTCACGGCAGCCTAAACTGGTTTAATTGCTGACTTTGGGGTCCTGTCCTAGTTACTGCACTCATCTGACACTCTGCTGACCTTGTTCTTTTTTTGGGGGGAGGGGTCAAAGGTTATTTATATTCTTATTTTGCCATCTTACCAAGCAAGCTTGGTTTAAACTAATGTGAAATCATGGCCTTAGTCTTGCTTTTGAAGTTTATGTTGATCAGAGCATATATTAAAATTATAGATTACTTGTTCAGTCCAGGGGTTTCAATTTTAGTAAGTGACGTTACAGCGTATTGCCTTTCTATTTCTACAGAATACCAAATACAAACTCAATCAAGCTAAGACTTAACATGTCCTCTACAGTCATGTTGTTGCATTACCACCAGAGCAGCTTTGATTTCTCTGGCGATGCTTTCACCAAAAGGAGCTATTTTTCCCTGTTAGTCCTTCTTTGCTGATCCAGCTGAAAACAGTGGTACAGAAAAATGTTGAGCTTCAGTTGGATCAACTGCCTGAGCTGGCTGACTTCGTGGCTATGCAAATGTTATTGCTCGCATAGGCGGGGGCTGTGACCGCGCTGTTCTGAAGCAGCTCTATTTTAGTTTTGCCTAAGTTTGCCTAAACTTGGCATCTTAAATTGGGGCTGCGGTGGTCCTGCCTCCTCCTTTACTGTTCGTCTTCCCCTGCTGGCAAGGAAGCCTTTGTGGCTGTGAGTTAAGGAAAGTCAGGGACTTAATCGGGTTGGTAATGAATTGCTTTCTTGTTTTGTTGGATTTTGGCTGGATCATGTTTCTGAACTGGCTGACCATCCAGGTCAGGGGGTGGGAATGGGACTTCCCGTTGAAGTGAATGAGATAGGGGGTGGGAGACGAAGCCATAGTAGCTCTGATTTAAATTTCCTTGAGCTTTTCTGGAACCGTACCTTTCCATCAATGTGACCTGGGTTAACAAAGACCGATAGCAAACTGTTTTAAGATGGCTTGGCTGATAAAACCTCAAATAAATTGAAGAGTGTTCTTCTGTTTTTCGCAGCTGGCACATTGGTAACAGCGGCGAGTAGAGGATGAGGAGCTAGGGATGGGGTAATATCAGACTGACACAGCTGTGTCTGGAAGATAATTTGCTCTCATCTTAATTGTGAGATCCATCAAATACCTATTTTGAACTGATGTTCTTTACAGTGTATAGTTAAAGCAGATATTGCATCAGAAAGAAGAAAACTTTCATAACAAGCAAGATCAGGAAGACTATTCCACTGTGCAGGAGACAGTGGTTTGGTTTTTTTTTTTTTCTTTTCGTTTCTATTGACCGAGACTCACAAGCATTAATAGGCTGCCATCAGTCTAGAAGTAAAAATGGCATCACGTCATGTGTAACTGCGGTTACACATTCATCCAGAATCCTTTTAAGTGTGTTGTAGGAGGTACCTCTGTGAAAACTTGAATTGCTTTGTTCAATACTTGTCCTTACAGAGTAATTCTTTGTAGAGTCCTGGTGTTCTGTAGTTATCAGGTGTGATGGCTTAAAGGTGTTTCTGGGTAGTAATCTATGTATCTTCTGTTTCTGCAGAGTTGTGGCTGAAAGTGTGTCAGGAAAAATGATTTGTGTGTGAGAAATTGGCTGGAAGAGGAATATGGATGCCAAAATGTAAAGGTGCTCTTGAGGAAAATGTGAAGCCGTTCATTTCAGAGTTTGGGGGGGTTGAGGGGTGCCATAAAAAACCTCTTGGCTTCTTCGAGTGCTGAATCTGTAGGATTTTTGAGATTTTGCTGGGGGTTTTGATATTGAAGCCAGAACCGAAGTTAATAGCCTTCTAAGTGAAATACAGTGTATTAAGACTTGGAATTTTTTTCGATTTTTTTTTTTTAATTGTTTGGAATTTTTTCTGGTTACCTTTCCATTTCTAGGAGGCAACAGTCTGAAACTTGCTGGTGAATTGGATTGTAAACAATACTTTTTAATGTTTAGGTATACTCAGAGAGTTTATTAATCAGAACTGCTTTCTGTAGGTGCGTACTTGGTCATTGGCCTGGGCTTCTTCACAGGGCACAAATCTAGAAGCTACAAGTAGTACTGAGGCTATTAAGAACAAACATATACTGGTGCGCTTGACCGGAGCCACTCTTAACTGTATGCCAACTGTTCTTAATCTGGATGTGACTACTTTTAATCAGTTTATTTTTCTAGGGGAAAAAACCCACAAACCTTAAGGGTCTCTCTTTCCTTCTACTTTTAATGTTGTTTAAACTTGATTAATGCATCTCAAGCCTGTGTCAAGGCTCCACTCTCAGCAGTGAACTGATTTTAGACTGTTAAAGAAGCTCATTGCCGTAATCCACCAGGACTAGAGATACATTGGCTTTACCAAGGCTGTGCAGTTTGCTGATGGGCACCGCTGAGCATAAAACTGCCAAACTCTCCTAGTTACTGGGTTTGCCTTGGAAGTGAATGCTTAGTGGCTGTTAAATGCTTGGGTCTGTGGTTAGCTGATATCTTTGTGTGTTGACTTAAGATTTTGGTTGAGGACAGTCTGCTTTCAAGGCATTAATTCGTCAGCTGCTGAAGTAAAAATCCACAGAGACATAGGAATTTGTTCCCCATACGGAGGAATGACACAAATAGGAAGTTGGTTCAAAATTGACATAGACTGGGTCTAACTTTTGTTTAGTAACTATTAGTAAAAGTGTTGGATTTGTATTTTTACTTTGTATGCACAGTAGAAGGGAAAAGCAAGTATGTTCCTTCCTTCTAAATGTGTTTAACGGTAATCTTCTAATTTTGTTCTTGGATGTTTTTTTCTGGAACTCGGTAGCACTAGACCAGTTTATGTGAAGCAAATACCTAAATACTGTAGTCCCATGAAACTTAATTGCTGGCTTGGCTTTTTGCTCTAATATTTATTTCTTACTCAAAGTAATAACCTAAATTCTGTGGAAAATAATCAGTGGATATTTTTTTCTTATGAGAAGACAACTGATGCTCATTTGATTTGTACAGGTGATGGCAGCTGCAGGGCTACAGAGCTGTATGGGCTGTGCTCTGGGGGTTGTGGCTCACTCATGTCTGAGTGGTGGGATAGATGAATTTCGAAGCCTCTCCCCCTGCTTTACTAATATGCCTCTGTAAAGTATATACTTTTTTTTTTTTTTTTTTTAAGGCTGGCTGGTTTATTGTCAAAGTCTGCTTAACATGATCTTTCTGCTGACAATTTTTCATTTACAAGAATGACATGTGATGCCGTTTCCAAACAGCCTGTGAGGCTTAATCTGGTCTAAGAAGCCCAAGAAAGAATTTACCTGTGATTAAGGTGGTACTAGTCAAGGTTTAGTGCTTTGTGCTGGACCAGGGTTACTGCGTGGGTTCTTCCTTGTAGTCGTGATCAGTGTAGAGTCTGTGTTTATGTGGAGTCATCGCCTTTGAGGTTGAAACGTATATCACCTGTGCGTCAAATTCCCGAACCCAGCCTGAAAATACCATGTGTGAGAACTTGAGTGTCTGGTTTAAGGTCTTACATAGATTGGGTTTTATAGGATTCAGCGGTTGTGATATTGGTTTTGCTTTTTGTATTTACTGATAACAGTGGATTTTGGGGGTTTCTTTCCTTCCCCTCCCCCCTCAGTGAATTATCAGTAGTCTAGTTAATAGTTAGAATTAATTGTGCATGCTCTTGTATTAACAGGCCTTGAACATTATCAGAGCTTAATTTAATATTGTGTTCAATTTTGCTCGTGTCTATAAGTTTTGGTTTATCTCCATAGGTTGCGGTGTCTACATGAAAAGCATCTCTTACGCAACATGCTCTTTCTTTAACTGGGTTTGCATGGGGTGGCTTTGAAAGAGCGTCATGACATTGTATACATATTATTTATCTACACATTAGGATTACTTGCTCTTTTTTTTAAATGACATGAACTTGTTTTTCAGAGACAATTTGTTTGTTTTTAACGCCTCTCAACTGTGCAATCCATGGATTCTCCTATGTAAAGAAAGTAGCCTGTAAAAAGCCACTCAGTCTTTGAGCAACTGGCAGCCCTGTGTATTTCTCTCAGCTTCGTCGCAGAAAGCCAGCCTTGTGCAAGGGAGTGAAGGATTGCGATTCAATTGGCCTGTATCTTTTTGCCAGGATATTTATTGAAAGCTTCTATAAAGTAGTTGTTTTTATAACGGGCTTGTCTTAGTTGATTTTATATATATACACGTGTGTGTATACATATATCCACACACATGTGTAGAGAGATATATATATATATATATATATATTTGATCTAAGAGGTATCTTGGATTTACTGTATGCAGCTGGCAAATAGAGTCACTGAATGCTTTGTCAAACTCTCTGGGTGTGCTTTGGATAGGTGCATCATGCTAATATTGAATATGGATTGTTTATAATTGCATTTAAATGTCTGTAATAGCATTATGTGTCTCTCTTCTTCTTTTGTTGTTTTTTTTTTTTTCCCCTTCAGTTTTTATTTTGGCTGGGCAAATTGTGACCTGCTGTCTTAGATGGCCTAGAGAGTCCTCCACCAGACGGTAATGAATGGGATGGTAACTAGGTTATTTTTGTGTTGCCCCCAGGAATAGCACAGTGGTACATCAAGATAATTTTTAGGTTTTATTTTAGCCTTTTACCAGCCTGAATACTTTGTGTCTTGGATTTTCATAAGACACGCTCAAAGTCTGTGAGTGTTATCCTCCAAATAAGGTCACTGTTATTTTTTTGCCGATACTGCAATACAAATGTTCATGATTGTTCAGAGGCGTTAAATGAAAACTTGTAAGATAGGCTTGGAACAGTAAAAAAAAAAAAATTTCTTTGCTGTTTAGCAAGGTAGGGTACACCCTTTTAGAGGTGTATGTGTAGTACCATCTGAAAGTTTTCCTCAATCTTAAAAGTACAAAATTTGTGCATCAGAAATGACCTTTATTGCTTAAATGCACAATCATAGTTAGCTGTTGATACAGATGTAATACAGTTTCATGTCCATTACCTCACATTTCAGACTTGGTCCTGTACTTCAGTTTTATTTTCGGTTGTAATCACTTATTCTCTGTGTAATTAACTCTTGCTTTGGACATCGTTTACTTTGCATGCAAGAGTTTGTTCTCAAGGTAGTCATATCCACATAGTGTTTGGTATCTTGTCCATGCACAGAACAGGAACATAACTGGGACTAGAAAAAGTCAATGTTGTTTGTCTGCCTACAGTATTTGTTGGCTTTAAGCTAAGAACCCAACTCTACAAATCTTACAATGTAAACAATATTCATCAATCAAGTGAAAAAAAAAATAAAATTCAGCTCTAACACATACTAATTTAACAACTGCTAAATTGCCATTCTGGTACTGTAGATTTAATTCTTCCTTTTGTCTGAGGCAGGCAGTGCTGAGGTAGAAATACAGATACACCAAATACAGCAAGGTCCTGTGAACATGTTATTCTTGTTTTGAAAATCCTAAGGATGATAAGGAAGTTGATAAAAATAATTATTTTTTGAGGAAATCCTCAGAAAATCTATCCGAGTCTGTCTTAATTTCCTTATTCCTCAATTTCCTGTCTTAATTTCTTAATAATGTACTGTAGTGCTTTGCTGTGAATGAGTATGGTGACTTGGTTGGAAAAAAACAGTTTTTCACAAAAGAGCTTACCTTCTCCTGTTGGATGTTGTCTATCACCCACAGGAATTTGGTTGATTTGCTAGTTTATTATTCTCTTTCATCTGCATTTCAGAAAAGTAAATTAGGTATGCAGAGGTAAGAAACTTTTTGGAAACGTGATATATCCTGGAATTGTCTGAGATGCTGGATCGTGACTTGTCTCCAGTCTTGCCTGATGATGGCTAAGCTTCTTGCACGTCTGAATTGCAGTTTAGCATCTGGGTACTGTTTGATTGTATATTCCTTTATTGAATTGAATAAACAATAACAACTATTTCTGTTTTCCAGTTGGTTTTTTTTATTTACAACAGGATCCAGTTCCCTGCTTCCACTTCTGCAAGCTCTAGCACTGGAGCTTCGGGTGGGGGAGAAAGAGTAGAGGGGCTGTGCTGTTCCTAAAAGGCAGTGGCACGGTGCATACGGCTAATGAAACTACGAGCTAGTACATTTTGGAAGTGGTCCTGCCTGTCTCATTCACCCTCAAAAGGTCCCACCTGAGGTGAAGATTATGCATTCAGGATCTATTTCCCTGGAGTTTCTTCTAGATGTATGAGAGAGAGGCCACCACTATATTAGTGGCACAGGTAATGACAGCTCTGTGCCTTCAGTAGAGAGGCATCTGTAGCTGTGGTTATGTGAGCAGCCAACTGCTGATGGTCTTCTCATAGGATGTAGGTTTCACAGCTGAGAACACATCTGAAATCCATCTGTGATGGTAGATCTCCTGACTATTACCCCATTGTCTTGCTGTCTGCTTTTAGTAGATGGCAGGGTGTTACCTGAACCAACTGGGTTCTGCTCATTGCCTTAGCCTTTGCTCCCCATGTAGTGTATCACAATCCAGTGGCCAGACTGAGTTCTGTCCCCTTGCATAATAGCCCTAGAAGTAGGGGTTTCTGCAAGTAAAGGCTGTGCAGCCCTCTAACCACAGGTAAATAGTAATAGTTGAATGGATGTCTCGCTTTTTACGGCATTAGATCAAGTGGGAAATGGAATCAATTGGTGTGGACAGAATGTAGGCTAATGCTAAAATGATTAATGAGGTGATTGTAAAGATACAGTTTATCTTGCTAATGATAATGTTACCTTAGGGAAAAAAACCTCAGTGGTGCCTGAATTTTCCTTCCTTCAGATTTTCCACAAAGAATGGAAACCTTCATTTCTTTTATGGCACTAGGCTATGGGGTTGGGTTTTTGTTCCCCTTTGCATCCAGTTCCATCTGAAAATGTACAAACATGCGTACTCCAGTCTTCTTAATGTGTCTTTTATGTAAATGATTGCGTATTCTTCAGTTTACTGCTTCAGTGTTGGGGTAAATTCTGCATAAGCTTCCTTTCCACATTCAAAGATGGTCTTTCAGCTTTCTGATGTGCATCTTTCTGCGGTGAGACATAGCACATGTATAACAACTGATTAGTTGCAACTACATTTGCCTTTATCTTCATGGAGTAGTTAATGATTTGTTGACTCATCTATTTGAGATGGCATTGTGTCTGTCTAGTTCTATGCAGAGATACTAGATCAATATACTGTGAATTGCTATCCCAGTTTCTTCAGTGGAAAGGGACTGGCATCTGCCAGTCTTGCGTCATATCAGCCCAAATACCGGGGACTGCTGTTCTATGGTAGGTGTAAAAATGTCTACAGCCATAGTATTTTGAAATTCAGGTTAGAATTAATTTCATCTTCCAGGACTTGCTTTCAGATATACTTTGTGGCATTTGTGGATATCGCCAGCAGTTCATGACCAAAAATTGTATTTTCACACTGCACTTTCCTTGGTTTACCATGTGGTGCAGCATTTCTAAGGCATGTATGGCTGGAAAGGCTCTAAACAATACTGGCTTAAAGCTGCAGGCCTAATTCTTGGGACGTTCTGTTTTCAGAAAGTGGGGAATGGTGCCAGTGCAAAATACGCTGGGAATTGCTTCTCTGCACGGCTATTTATGTGGAACTGTGAATAGCCCAACCACTCAGGACTTAGTAGCTCTTAAGATCTAAGCAAAGTCGTTTGTTGAATTCTGGTAATTCCTAGCTCTTGCTTCTTTTAGGCACGTCAGAATGATTGAAGGCAATTATTAGTTTAAGGAAGTAGCAAGGATGGTCTTGGTTTGTTTTTGGGTCTTTTTTTGTTTAGTTTTTTTCTCAGAAGCACCACATTATGTATTTTCATCCTTTAAAAGCAAACAAATAGTAGTCACCATGTCAGGTGTCATTAATGAGTACTTATTTAGCTTCAATAGTCTGTTTGAAAGCAAGAAAAGAAAAAAGTAATGTTCCCCTTGTAATGCTGGTATGGACATCAGTCTCATTTATGCTTAGGTGCTGAAGCAAGCTGCATTACTGTATTAAATTAGATATTGCATAATTCTGTGTTTACTTTGGGGACTTCATTATCTGCTCTTTTAAGTTTGGAACTGGGCTACAGAAGTTCCTGGGCTTTAATGCTAATTCTTTCCTTTCATGCAATTTAGAAGTTGTTTTTATTTTTCTGAAGATAGGAGTTCATGTCTCCATATACCCCTCACAAGTCTGTAGTCCCAATAACATTTGTAAAGGGCTTAACCAAGGGAGCTGTCATTAATATATATTATTTTCTTAGTTATACTTTCCTAACGGAGTTGGGATCATTTAAGTTCAGATGCATGGAAAATGTGTGAGGGGGTTACTGTTTAGATTGTAACATGTTTCATTACTCTCAGTCTTGTTCGTAGCAAAATTAGGGAAGTTCTTTGCATCCATTTAAGGTTTTTATGACTTGTCTTTTTGGGAATAGAAATATCACTTACAGTTTATCTGAAAGGTGATGGGAATAGTTTAATGCGCTTAAAATTCCCCTTGATTTGTAGTAATTCTATATCATTGTGTAGTGGTCTTTAAGCAGGTAGCAGAACGTTTCTTTAACCGTGACTACTAGAACATCTGAATATCAGAAGTCCAGGTTAACAGGAGGGGGAGAAGCAGGACAGTAGCTGTTTGTATAATGCTGTGTTCAGTCAGTGAAGTAAATCCAATGTGTAGGACTCATTCAAAATAGAATTCTTGGGGTACACAGAAAGTAAAGTATGTTGAAGAAAACTGCAAATTCTTGTTGATTTTGCAAACTAAAATGTTCCATGGTGTGGCACAGGCTTGTTGAAGAGGAAGCTGGTTGATGGATCCTCTCTTGTAGTGTTTTGGTTTTTTTTCCTCCCTCTTATTTTCCTTAACCTTTTTCCCATAGAAATGTCAAGGGGAAAGGTGCAGGTTCTTTTAGTGAAAGACAAACTTCTGAGATCTGGCTTAATTCTTACTTTGTTCTACAGAACTATTTGCTAATATGTTATTTGGGGTTAAGTCCAGAAGGCTTAAATTTTGCAACATTAATGTTTAGGTTCTTGGCATGCCAGGCTCAGGGTTGTGAATCATGTTTTGGTTCTCCTGTGTGGTGCATGGTGGAAAGTGAGGAATGCAAGAATCTCATTGAAAAGAAAGGGTATTTGCTGCTCAGGGTAGCAAATAAAACACAGACGAGACTCGAGTCCTCTTACTTTCTGGGGTTAAGGTGCCACACTCTAAGCTGCAAGATGCTTATAACCCTTGAGATTTATAGTTGTAAGCCTCTTTTGAAGTTTAAAACATTTCTGTGGTTCATGGGTCGTTCTTTCTAAAATACCACTGAAGGAGGTGGTAGGTGTGCCTCTAGGCAGTGTTATGACATTCGAAGGAACAGCCTAGGGTGTGAGCTGTAAGCTCAAAAATGTATTTCCCAAGCAAGTCTTGTTTACTAACAAGTGTTTTTGATCCTGGCAATGACACTATTGAGGATATCTAAAGACATCCATGAATTCTTATCCTGACTGTTTGCTACCGGTGGAAGAACTGGTCTCATTGCCCATCGTGTGCTTCTGCTGTGTCTTTTGTGTTTGACTCTTTCGTAAACCTTAACCATTCAATGAATCCATCAAAAAGTGAGTATTTTGTGCTGCTGTGATGAACTGAGTCGTCTCTGAGTGGTCTGGCAAATCCTGGTGTAAGGGAGAAAGGGAACTAGAGGGAGCAACGGGCAGTTGGATTGATACGACCACCTCCTGCAACCCAGTCTTAAATGTGAAGGGATCGTAGTTTACATCAGTCCAGGTTCTCCAGTGCAGCAGTGCAGGGATTCAAAAAGATCAGTTGCAGCTGATTAAACCTACGTCAGGTTTCTATGTGGAAGTGGCATTGCTGATGATTTTTGGGATGGTAGGAGAGCAAAAAGGTTGGTTGTGTGTTTGGGTGGGGAGGGGGGGGAAGTTGCATAAAGTAGTAAACAAAAAAGGAGTTGTCCTTGAAAAAGTACAGCGTTTCAACTTTTATGAGGGGGAAGTGTTTTATGTTATCACTTTGAAGGGGTTCCTCATTCCAAAAAAGGCAGTAGAAGATATACTGGACTAGAGATGCAGGCGAGGGCAAGGATGGCCATCCAGCTTAGTTGTCAGGGCTCTCTTCTGAAGGGGGAGAGGATGGTGGAAGTTGTGGTAACTGACTTGAGGACTGTGTGGTTTGTTTTTTTTTTTTTCCTTTTTTCTTTGGTGTATGGATGTAACACTCTTACTCGGTATGTGAGGGTTTTTTTGCTTTGGATGAGGGTTCCTTGGTCAAATGGCAGGCAAGTTGGTGTTAGGTGCGTAGCGGTGGGGAAGTACCAGCTTTGAGGACATCTGTTGGGTGCCTGAGCCACATAATCGTGGCTAGGGAACAAGTGATGGGCTTGCATGGGAACAGGTGTGTTACAGGACTTCACTTACGCAAAAACTTGAGCAATGGCAGACTTTAGGCTGTGAGAGGAAGGAGGTTATTTCTTGTGGGACCTTAATGTCTGTTTTCATCTCACCCCATTGCTGACTGCCTTTCTCTCTGCCTCTCAGGGGAAGGAAGAGGAACCTCTTATCTGCCTGGGAAACCTTATTTATTTCAGGAACTGCCTCTTACAATACAGAGAGCTCAGTGGGCATCGATTTTTGGGATAGATGCTGTCATGGAAATAAGCATTCATATGTTAGTTTTGGAAATTTCTTCATTTAACTGGCTCTTACTTTCAGAAAGGCTGCATCAAACAGAGCAGAATTTGTATCTCTGCTTCAGACCCTGAGGCATCAGCAAGTGCAGGTGCAGCCACTTGCCCTAACTGTTCAGAACTGTAAAAATCTGTGTTTCAGTTGTCAAGATGTGGAACCATATCTAACCTGTTACAGGCTATAGCTGTGATGCAGTCACTCTGTTACTGTGTTCTGTGTTACTGGAGCATCAGGTCAGTACCTTTTAATGTTAACTACCACTTACCTTTCTAGCAAAAGGGTATAGCAGTACCAAGTACCCATGTCTAAACATTGTAGCTGATTATCAGGCTGTTACTCCCCAAACAAGGTCTGCCAAGAGTATAGAATTTCTGGGCAAAAAAAATTGTTAGCTTGAAACAGCCTATGCAAGGAAACCTAAAGTATAGCTGAGCTCAATTAAGTTTGAAAATTCGTCACATGGACCTGTTATTAGTGAGGTAAACACCTTGTATTTATGGAAGAGCGAAAGAATTTTAGCCATGAAAGAAATGCTGTATGATTACAGACTCAGTAAAATTTATTTGGGTAGGAGGAAGTGTTTAATTTCAGTCTGCTCCAGCCAACTTTTCTGTAATACTCTGATGCTGAATGCCAAGTAATCACTGTTTTTAAAAGCTATCTTGAAGTAAACTTGCATTTTACATGTAACTTAGGAGAAGAATCTGAATATTAAGTACAGTTTGATCTGTTTCCTTGGTAAAGATGCCTGCTGTGTTCATTCAGCTATACCTTAGTACTTTATCCTTAAAATTCCTACGGAATTTTCGGACTGTTAGTTTGCAGTCTCTTTTTCTTTGAAGAGTGGTGATTGAGCATTGTTGTGTGCAAGTCTGACTTTAAGTAGGCAGCAAACAGCAAAGTTTGAAACGTGGTTTCCCAGTTTGTTTATTTCTGTGATGCGAACAGCTGATATAGAAGAATCCTAATGGGACTATGTATGCTTTGATTTTATTAAAACGAATCTGGTTTCGCCTAAAACTTCCCAACATGAATGCTGCAGGTTCAGTTTTATTGTGGATACAGAACAGTGTGTGCCATTATAAAGTCCAGGTGCTTTTGCCATTTAAACACTGTAATCTATACCTACTCTTTGCTTTAAAAGCCTCTAAATTTGTTAATATTCACTGATAGGATGTTATTTGGGCTTGAGTTCTAGTAGGAATGGTCAATTGTGAGAAATGAGAGTGTGTACTTTTCTCCCTATCCCCTTCATTCTGGTTTGTGACACTAAATGGACAGCTTATTTGCTGTGGCACAGCTGTGATTTGGCTCTTTTTGCTGAATGGAGTTGTCAGGTCTCCTGTGTGTTAATGTCGTAAAGGTGATCCAATAAAGCTGTATGTGTGTGTTGGCTAAATCTTATTTTGATGCCTAAAGTAATGAGGGGTTATTCTTACGATGGTGTCTTCAGAATTGGGTATTCTCGTGTTTCTCGAAAAGTTCTACCCAGTTGTTCTAGTAATTTCTAAATCTCTACGTACAGACAGGCCATTCAGATTTTTAAAGTCAGAGGCTTTATCTATTTCAAGTGAAGCATAATCAGATAACCCGTCCCTGTTTTGCTGGAGGCTAAGATCAAAATTCTTTCTGAATTTGGCAAGCAACTCTTGCATTGTTTTGTGAAACTGCCTTTTTTTTTTTTTTTTTTTAAATTCCTTGATGCCTTCATCTTTGTGAAATAGCTTGTATATGGGCACAGGGGTTCTGCTAGTAGGTGTCAGAGTGGGCTGCCTGAAAGTGAAGTGTGCTTAGGCATGGAGATAGTCCTACAGATATACCTTAAGAAGATAGCTGCAGAGAAGTCTGAGCCCGGGGAAAACTATAAATAATGGATTCCTTTGAGCACTGTTTAATACAAAGGAGGTGTTAGGGTAATGAAAGCAATTGATAATCCAAGTTACTTGCTGACATCCTCCCTCCTGAAACGATTACTTATGTAACTCATTTAATTTTCTTAAATTACAGTGAGGATGAATTGCCTTCGATGAGTTGCCTTCAGTCCAGCGAGGTTTATCCAACTTGTTTAATTCTGAGAGCAGTTATTTCAGATTCTGACTTTGCAACTGTCCTGATGCGACTTCTCTCAGAAAAGCTCTTCGCTATGAGTGTGAACAGGTTTGTTTCAAAGTGAAGAGTTTAATAGAAATTGAACTAGGAAAAAGGCTGAGAGTCTTCAAAGTGAGAATGCATATTAGCAGAAACATTGTGTGAGGCTTTTGGAGAACAGTTTTTGTTTGATTCTGAAATAAACTGGATGAAGTCCACCTCTTTAAAGTTGATATTGAAAGTTACTTTTTTTCCTCTTCTACTCATTTCATGAAACTTGATCATGAATAAAATTAATTTTCTTCTTGTCAAACCTGGTTTTCCATTATTCTTCAAGTGGGAAAGCTTAAAAGCTTAAAACTTTGAGAAGACTTGAAAGGGCAGATCTTATCCTGGAAAGGTCCTTTTTCATACTGAGTAGATGAAACAACATTTCCTGCTTCTTTCTTAGTGAGGGATGCTTGCTCAGAACAGGCAAAGCTTAAGAGGAAGCCTTTACCTGGATATGGTTTCCAGCTCTTGTCCCTTTACAGTCAGCACCCTTCCGCTCAATCCCACAAGTGCTTTCAGGAGAACTTGCTGCTGCTGCAGGTCAAAGATCTGGTGGTGGTTTTGGATCAATTGCCAACCTACAGGCTGTAGAGGCCTCTGACTAAATTGTGCAAGTGAAGATCTTCCTGCAAAAGCACTGGAGGACTCAGTGCATGGTTATTTTTCAGTGAAGTCGTTTATTAGCACAGAGGTAATGGCTTCTGCACCAAAGAAGTACTAGCAACACGAGTGGAGGAATGTGTTGCTTCAAAACTCTTGCTATTCAAGGTATGTTCTGCCTTGTTCTTAGGTACCATGCTAGGTTAACGCAAGCAATGATCCTGGAGGAGGCAGGTGTAAGACAAGCTTTTTCTTCCTCCCACAGTCTTATTTTAAGTTTGATTTTTTTTTTTCATTTTCAGGGGTTAAAAAATACATTAGTTCTGAAGACAAAAGGGTATGTTCAAAAGACACTTCAAGGAGCAAAAAAAACATAATACAAGAAATTAAGTAATTAGAGGTTGTAAGTACACAGTGAGGACTATCTATTTAAATAGAGGTGACTTCCAAAGCTTGTACACTTTGTTCTTTGGGTTTGGTTTTTTTTCTTTATGGATTCTGGAGCCACAAGGTCTACCGTGATTCTTTCAAAATCAATTCTGGATATGAAAGTGAGGGAAGGATCTCACAGTTATGATAAGTCACAAGCCTGTAATTTCTTTTTGCAATTAGTTCAGTCATGCCAGCTGAAGCTTTTCAGGCTCATAAATTTAGTAGTGTTCATGATTAATCTAACAATTAGGATTTGTGTTAAAATACATAAACACCCAGAAATCCTCTGTGACTGGCTTTGCGGAGAGTGAAAATATATCCACTGAAGCAGACAACGTAATTCTTAACTGCTGGGTAAACTGGAAGATGACAATGACTGAAAATGGGCAATGTTTTTCAACTAACAGGACTTAAAATATGAAGCCTTGTCTGTAGGGATCCTACCTCTAAACGCAATCTTGGGTCAGTTGGTAGCAGCAGAGATGGAAAAATTGCCAGGTTCTTTCCTGAGCCTCAGCTCTACTGGGACTATAATGGTGTTAACCACAAGTGCCAATCGACAGTGCTCGAGGGTATGTGGTAATTTTTAAATTCTAACTGTAGGAGGCTGAATGCAAGCTGATATTCCCCAAAAAGGGTATTAGCAGCCCTGAGAAAAAGTTAGCCTATTAACCAGCTGTTAACATCAACTTTTACAAAAAGGTCTTGCTTTTTGGATGGTAAGATGATTTTAGAGGTCATTATTTGTCTTAGTACTGCTACCAGCCAAACATGAAGTCTCCAACTCTAGATAAGCTTTGTGTTAGTCTTCTGTACTATTCTTAGTACAGCTTTCAGTCACAAAATAGAACTTGAAATAAAAATAATAGCAAACGTGAAAATGACATATATATGTCTGGAAATTGGGTGATGTGCTGCCACTGAAGCACTTTGGTATTTGGTATCCTTAACATTTAGCACTGTTGGCAAAAGAAACTCTGCCAAAGGTAAATTTATCAGTAGAATTTGAGTCTAAAACATGCAGACTTGCAATGGAGGATCTCCTTGCTTTTGGAGTAACTGGTTGTAGAGGCAGATTGTTCTTCAGAGAACGATAATCTATAAAGGTGGCTGACACATACTTCACCGCTAAGGTGCGAAACTGTATTTATTCATTATCTCTTCTACTGTGCTTTTAAACTTGAAGGCAATTTAGGTGTCAAGAACAGAAAAGGCTGTATTTCTTACAGGTTTCCTTCACCTTGTTAAGCTGGACAGTCTTGAAAATGTGTATTCAAATGAAGCCAGGACTAAGATAAGGTCTAGTAATTGTTAATAATGCAATAAAAAGTACCAAGTTCCAGTTACGTACAAGTGTTCGCTTAAATCCGTATTAAAGCAGTCTTTTCTGCTTTTCTTCCTTAATCATCTTAATGAAGGCAGACATCAGTTACTTTGAAACTCTCAGTATAACGGTTCAAGTCTTTCAAAGGTTTGCTCTAATAACTGGGGGAGAATGTTGCCAAAGTCCAAAAGAAATTGTGAAATGCAGTTTATAGTAATCGGTGTAATGTGTTTAAATTTAAGTCTGTGAAGTCTACCTAGTAGAAAAACTTCCGGTATTAGGAAAAACTGTTGGTGTTACTGTAGTCACAAACTAGGCAAGTGAAGACAGACTTAATTTAGCATTTGACTCCCAATAGCGTTTATAGAGGTCTACTGAAACAATTCCTAGCATTGGCAAAATCTCAGTTTACCTCTTTTCAATGCTTTGTGTTACAGTGCCTTAATTATAGTTAATAATGAAGTTCCAAGTGGAAGAGATTTTTGTCAACACTGAAAAATTGTAAAAGCCTAGATTATTTTATTTTTTTTTAAATACCCTACCAGGAATGTTGTTGGTGCAGATGGAGTAAAAGCCTGAACTTGCATGTTGTAGGTTATCCTCTGTACTTTCTGAAAAGATCAACTATAAGTTGCTGTTCACTCAATCCTGATACGTTGAACTATTAGTGGCTGCCATACTTTGAAGCCTGCTGGTTATATGAGAGATAGCCTGCTGTTAGCCTTAGGGGCCAGCCTCTTAAGACAGAATCTTTTTGTTTTGTTTCTGACCCTTTGCAATGTCTAAGTATAGTCAATACCTGCTTTTGTTTTGGGATTTTTCTCTGGATTGCTTAGTAATAGATGCAAAGTCAGCTCGGATCCCGTACGGTCTATTGGATAGTGCTTATTACAGTGCATCCCAGCCAGCAGTGTTGCCGGGTCCCAGCTGGGCTGAGGAAGCAGCACAGCTGCTGCTGACCGGTTCCATGCAGAATTACAATTTCCACCAACAGCTGGTTGTGCACCGAGCAGGCCTGTGTGCCATGGTACCGCTCCGGTCCTCTCTAGCCACTGCACAGCGCTGGGTCTGTCTCAGAGACGCTGCCTTTTGTAGAGCTGCTCTGGCTGTGTCCTGTCACTGGGCTTCCCAGTCTGCTTTTGCTTTTTCTCAGGGGTGAGGGGAAGCAAGTGGGGCTGCTCGGAGGAGAGCCGGGCTGGGCCCTGCATTTCCCAGGGTGGTACCAATGCCGGGGAGCTGTCGTGGGGCTGGTGCCCCCCTGAGAAAGATGGAGGTTGTGAGGCAGCTCTGTAGCTCCTTGGCCTTATGAGCCGTGGACTTGGGCTGGCCCTACCTGGGTGGGTCCCGGGCTTTGTTGCAGGGGTCAATATGTACACAATATCTCAGCCTGCCTTTATCCTAGATAATGAGAGTCTGTCTCTGTGTATTGATTCAGTCTGCAAACAGTGGGCTGTGCAAAAGTGGGTCCCAAGTTTGGAGTTGTCTGCTCTTAGATAATGCCGCTGCTGTAACTTCTTATCCTCTCTCTGGAAAAAAACCCAAACACCAAACTTTGCCTTGTGGTATCTCCTGTTCATCCTGATAGAGTTAAAAGGAGTAATATTTCTTTAACAGCAGAGCATTCATTCCCGTAGCTCTATAAAGCTCAGTGGTGTGGAATACATATTTTAGCACATCTCCAATTAAATTGATCTGTTCCTAGTATACTCTGAATAAATCTTTAACAAAAAAAAACAACAACAAAAACCAAAACAACCCAGCCCCCAAAACAACAGTGAAGACAAGTGCTTAGACTTCTAGTGAAGTATGTCTTAATCCAGGGTTTGAGTCACAGGCAAAGTTCTGTTTAAATTAAAGTTTCGTGGGATCTGGAGAACTATTCTGTAAAAATTTTATGTAACTGACCCCCTCCCTTATAGTTTGTGATTCAGATTAGGGTACAGGTATTGAGCTGGCTGCATGTTTGCCCTTTGCCTGTGCTGAGCACACCCCAAGTGTTGGCCTTTATGAAATTCCCTATCAAGATGATAAGGTACAGGGTTCTCTCTTTGTCTGAGGTAAGGACTCTGATACCCTATCAAGTGGGTGGGCTTATCTAGGAGGTCCAAGTGTGTTTGGGCAGATGTCATTAATGAACTTGGCAGTAGCAGTACTGAAACTTTTGTCTCAAGAGAAGAACGCTTCTGAAGAGGTGCTAAGGGAAAAGAAAAGAATTAGAGGATGTGTGTTTAGCTTATATAAAGGTTTACCACCCCAAATGGTGAGCTCGTTCAGCCTAGAGGCATTAGGGACTGGGCACCTGGTATCTCAGTGTGGGTCTCCCCTTGCCCTCACCACCCCAGCAGCTCCTTTTTTTTTTTTTTTTTTTTGTTAAGGGAGAAAGGCGGCAGCTTTAAAATGCAACTAATCTCATCTCTGTCATGCAGACATCCACTTCTGTCTCCACATTTAACTTCTCGGCATTTAGATAAGGTCTGTGTTGAGTCTCTGTTTTCCTCATTTCGTTTTCTTTCTTAGGGGCACCATTTTGAACTAAACCAATGAAGTCTAATTGCAGATCTTTCACGAGGTCCACCTATTTTATAGTTAGAAATAAGACACAATACAGTTTCTTTTGGTGACCTTCTGTGGTAAAAGCTTACATAAAGTAGACCTAAAGCAGTAAAGCCATGTTTTGTTTAAACTATAGCTTGTGCTGTAAACCACACTCTCCATATTTTTTTTTAAACTTCAAATGTTGGATTCTCCTCATATGCCTTGGCAAATTATTCCAGTGGCTAAAAGTAAACTACAAATATTGGTCTAGTATCAAATGCCAGCTACTTGATCTAGCAGGAAAAAAGCAAAAAGATGAAAGGAAGTTTGAAGTCTTTGTCATTTAGATTATGATCTCGTTGTTGCTTAATTTTCTGTTATATATTTCAGAAGTCAATTAACCTGAGTGTAAGAACTCAGTTTTCATGTATGTGTGGGAGTGGGATGATGACCTGATGTTACTGTGGGAAAGCAACGGAAGATCGGCGAGGAGGATTGTAAATACGCTGAAGTGACTCGCACCTGGGGTGCTGGGAAACACATACATCACACTAATTGTTGTTCAGTCTTGGGTGCTTGCAAGTAAAACACTTGCACTTAGATAACGTAAGTCTGCGATGGACTCAGGGACGTCTGTGATGGACTCAGGGACACCTTATCTAGCCGCTTGAGAATCCTGGCCCATTGTTGAAGATCAGAGCACAGGGGGAAAACTATGCCTGTTTGAACCCTTTAAATACCAGTGAGAACAGGGAGTTCGCGCACGCTCTTGCGAACAAGGACTCTCTCATTGCCAAGGACTCTTGCTAACAAGGACTCTCTCTCACTCGGCGGTGCCCGCGTCCCCTGCTTGTGTGCCGCTACCCGGGTGTTGCTTCGGAGATTCCCCAGTCCACGAGGTATCGAGATTAAATTTGTTTTTTGCCTTTCATCCGTGGTTTTGTGATTGTTCCTGCGTCCTGCCTGCATCGGCTCACACAATTACAAAGCTTCTCTTAAAATGTGGGCACCCAAACTGTAGGCAATACTTCAGTGGTAAACATGTGAATGGACTGCTGATGGTGCTTGCCCTGCCTACGTGTTCTAAGGTCGTTTCTTCTGTCTCCCGCAACATAAGTATTCACCTGGCCTTCGCTTCCTTACCGGCATAACTAGAATCCAAGAGAGTCCCTATGATGGAAATTTAGTCTATGTTCCTTTTTGTGTAGACATGGTCTTATGTTTGACTAGTCATAATCCATATCGAAATAAATTAATTGTGAGAAGGAATCTGTCACCATAACTAGTCCTTTGTTGTTACCTCTGAATTTGTCAGTTTCTGATGTTGGCAGATTCTACTGTTAAATATTCTTCTTCCCAGGCATAAGTGCAATACAAGCAGTATTAAGCCTAATGCTAATCTCTGCTGGACACAAATAGAAGCACCTCCTTCTGCCTTCCCCGGTGGGCTCCTATTTACCTGTAAATCCAATTAATTGATCACAAAGATAAACATTTAACCCACTTGAATTTAAGATACGGCAGCTAAATTTTATGCGGTTTATATGCCTGTATTTAACTCTGTGAAGTGATGATAATAGAGGTTAGTTTGTGATGATGGCGATTCTTGTGACAGAAGCTCGGAGCGTATGAGAGAAATAGTGAGATTGCACTTCATTCTTTATTTGTTAAATATTTGTATTACGGAGGCCTGAAGACTCCCGAGCAGAGAGAAAAGAAAGATTTCGTTACTGTATTACTATATGATCTGATTCATTCTCAAATTAGTAATGTAAGAAGCCATGCATTACAAATGAGCTTAGAAGCCCTTCCTTTATTTGCTGAATAGCTAGTACGGCTGTTGCAAGAGCTCCCAAGATGTGAAGCAAACATTAGAATCTCTGGAGTGTTTCTTCTAAAAGCATTTTATTTTCTGAAGGTAATAGGACTTAGAGTAGAAAAAGCAGAATGTAAAATCAAATATTTCGACAGTGTGGTTATGGCTGAACTGTGCAAGTCAAAACCTGTCCTTTCCTCTCTACCAGATATGAACTAATTTATATGTACTCCAAGTAGTGCATAGGATGTGCTTCAGATTAGTCTATTTTAAGTTGTTTAGGTGAACTTCTCTAAAATGGCTCTCAGGAAGATGGAGTTCAGTATTGCATTATGCTCGTTTTTACAAAGAAGTTGAAAAACCTATTGTACTTTACTGCTTTTTTAGAGCAAAATGCTCTCCAAACTTTTGGAAATAAAGCCAGAAACAGCAAACCAGAGTTTTTAAAAGAATCTTTCATTCCATACATCTGAAAGCAGTTTATGAAAAATGTTGTTAGAAACCTCAGATGGCACCCTTCAATTTAAAGAAATAGTAAAATGAGTCATTCTTAAAAAAAAAAAAAAAAAGAGTCTGTAGTGGTTTTTGTCCGGTACTAGGAAAAGGGATTGACTCTAGATATAAAATGCTGACCTTTATTGCATTTGCATTAGGCAGAATTATTAACATTGTATTGTAGAGACTGTGGCACATTTTTGGCAAGCTGGTACATTCCTCCCTTTCTCTGTTGCTTCCTCCCACTCGAGGGCTTTTGTCTTTCTCCATCTGCTTTTTGAAGAGAGAAATGCGGTACGCATAAAGACCTCTGAAACTGTAACTTGAGTTTGGATTTGACGTAAAGCTAAATTGTTACCATAAATTCAGGCTACAGAAATACGCAAAATTAAAAAGCTCTGTTTTCTTATTTAAATAAAACCAAATATAGTTAAGCTGTAGAATCAAGCAGTAGGAAGTTAACTGCCCAGACTTTTGTAACTAATACCTGGCAGGCCTGAGAAACATCTACTGTGAAAGTTAATTGTGCCTGCCCCCTGTGTCTTTGTGTATCCTCTTTTCTCCGTTGAGAGAAGACTACTATGAAAGATGACAGTGAGTTAAATAAATATAAGAAAAAAACCACTTGTCATATCAACGCAAGAAGTAATTATGATGCAAACTACTGTCGTGCCCTATTTTTAGCAAATATTAACTTGGCCCATGGTTTTACTCAGAAAACTTAGTCTCTATTGAATGAGTTTGTGTGGAAGAGCAGCAGTAACCTATAATTTGTTTGTTAGTATGGTAAGAACTTAAGTTTTCATCATCAAACCTATTGGATGCCCCATGTAATGTAGCTGAAAATAGTTATGTGCCATGAGCTTTGCCATGGCTTTGCAGGATTCTTTTAAGCCCGTCGTATGCAAAACCCCATTGGCAAGGTTCAAAGGTGGCTGCACACATACCAGATCTTTTATGAACAGCCTTGGAATGCTACGTGTGTGGTTGTTTCAAAAACAAACAGATAGTAACTCTTCCCCTCTCTCTCTGTTTATATATAGACACAGATGAATTAAAAAGCTTAATTCATTTTCAGGCTGCTTTTTATTTATTTAATTTATTGAAATAAAGTCTCTAAAAAGTAAAGTTCTCCTTTAAATGGATATTAAAGTAGTTTAGGACTAATATTTAAGCAAGCAGGTGTTTTTTTACAGAGCTACTAATATTTTACTTTAAAGGTATTCCTCTATGATGTTTTACATCTAGGGCTGAAGAATTATGTCCCTGCGATGAGAAGAGAGAAATGGAGGGGGCGGTGGGAGCTGACTTTTCATAGCCAAGGATATCTAAAAATGGGGCATAAATAGTAATAGTGAATTTCCTTTTTAAGTCCTTTCCAAATCTTATGCAATACTAACATCAGAAAATAGGTCTAATCCTTGTTAGGAGAAAACGGAAAATATTCTGTATGAAACATGGAGAGAGAGGTGGACTACTCTTTTATGAATGTTACAGTTTCTCAAGTTTTATAAGTTGCTGTGGTCTTAAGGGCGGATAGAAAAATGTTCTCTAACAGTATCCTGCGTGTCTTGGGTCTGTGTGTACACAGTAGCATTGAATCTTAGAAACAATTTCAAACTGTGTAAACTAGGTGTTTGTTTTTTAAAAAAGATGTATTAAAAAAATCTCTATTTCCATAGATTGTATGTATCTCCTTGGGGCAAGGTTTCTGGCTGTCCCGGCGCTCTTAGTCACTGGAAGTTATCTGTAATGCCTTTACAGTTATAAATATTATACTGAGTTACAAATTTTTTGAAAAAGCAGAATAGCTAATAATTTGATGATGGAAGACGTCTGGCTACTTCCAGACAAAACTCTTCAAGTGATGGCAGATACTTCAAAAAAAAAAAAGTGTGCGTGGTGGGAAGTATCTAAATATCTTCTCTAGGAGATTGTCATGAAAGTTCAGAGATGCTTAAGAAGGTGGGGTTCAGCTTTACTGGTGAAGTGTTGCATCTTGACAGCTCTTGTTATTCTCAAAACTGTTGGTGAGGTCAAAGGTTTTCAAATATTCAACCGTCACACGAACTTTTCAGCTATGTTAAGTTCGAATCCATAGTGATATGCTGGCATTATGGCTTTTCTGTCTCATCCCTTGTCTTACTGTGTGCTGGCTAACCACTGTTGCCATTTTCTGCCCTTCGTGTATTCAGAAAGGGAAACTATAGACCACTCGAAATACTTTAAGCTGTACAGTCATTGGGTTTTCCTGAAGGATGGACTAAACAGCGTGTTCATTTTAGTAAAGTTGAGTTAGGGAAACATTGGTTGTGCGAATAATACTTTTCTTTTGTCCATGTGGGCAAACCAGTTTTTCTTGTTCAGTGGTAACCAGCATAATATAAAGTACGTGTATTTGGGTTGTAGTTTCTTTGTTTCATTTTTTCGTTTTGTTTCATTTGGGGGGGGATTGTTTTAAGTTTCCTGTGCTGCTTATATTGATCTTGACATTTCAAACTGTAAAATTGTAATGAAACCAGCAATATGCTTTGGGAAAACTAGCAGAAAATTCCATTATTCAGCACCCGAAGATTTTTTTTATTTATTTTGGTTTTTCCTCTTTATGGAATGTCTACTGCTTGTTGTTTTTCATCAGTTGTGCCCAGAAGTCATAGTATGCTTATGTGCAATTTAATGCAGACGGGTAATCTGGTGGGGACTTAAATTGCAATATTTAGTAGCATTGTCCTGGTCATATGAATATTTCTGAAAACAGAACGTCCTTAAGCAAGTCCTTTGAGAAATTTGGCCTAGCAGAGTTCACTGTTAGTGCGCCCAGTTAGTGCTCAGGAAAGCTGTGATGAGCTTGTTGCTGGCTTTCGTGTTGATGACTGACCTATGATATTTCTAGCTCTGGAGAAAAACTCATTAAGGATATGTTTCCTCTCCTTATATATAGTGAAATCTATAAGATAGAATAAGAAACTATTGCTAGGGTCTTCAAGTATTGAGTTTCATTTTGGGCATATTGTAATTAAAAACAAGCATCAGGAAAACCATTCCCCATACTAAAGGTACTTAAGATTTTTTTTTTTTTCTTACAGATGCATGTAGCATAAATAGATATATTGTACAACAAGTTTTATGTTCTGGCTGCGGATTGTTAGCCGTGACCATCAGATAGGGTGAGATCTGGTAATAAACACAGAAATTTTCTTTGGGAAAGAGAAGTAATACCATTAAATGATCCACAGCATAGAAATGATAGTTTATACTAGTTAATGTAAGTTTTTCGCTTTTGTAAACTAAATTCCGTTTCTTTAGAAGTCAAAGTAGTAAAGGACCAGGTGGAGTCATCTGATGAGCCGTGTCTGACCTGTGGATCACCAGTAAGAACTTTCTGCTTTGCCATGCTGAAGCTTTTTCTGAATGCATGTTTTACTAAGAAACTAAATATTGTGACGCTAATATAGCTACGTATCTGCTAATTACTGAATGCTAAGAGTTTCTGGACAAAAACAGTTATTTCAAAATCTTTTAATAAAAGTGTTTCTTGTAAGTCAATCTTACTTTTTCTTTGGCTGTGTGCAGAAAGAACTTGTAGAGGTACAAAGGAGTCTCTGCTTTCCATACTCAGATGCTACTTCAGACGTAAGAAATGCAGAGTGGGGTGACCTGTAGCAGTGTTTCCAGGTCAGACTTTCAAATGCTTGGTCAGAATTGTGTTGATACAGACAAAACTTCAGGTGCGCTGGCCTTTAAAGGAGGCTTGAGATGTCATAGGTCTCATGTTAATACTGGAATTTTCACTTCTTGTATTGAAAAGTAATACAATTTTGCTTTTTGAACGCATGGAAGTTAATAGTAACTAATACATGAATACAATTTAAATAAACAATGCTAATTTTTGTAGAACCTTATTTTCCTTCTTTACTCATTTGTTTTGGTACCTCTTCCATGGAGTTTTGAAACTGATGGGTTAAAAAGAAAAAAAATTGATTTGTACAGGTATGATGCATTTTCAGCAGTAAAAATACTTGCTCAGGCAGATCTTTGTATTCACTACCACACTTAAACAGACACGAAAAAACCTCACTGACTTGTTTCTGAAGGTACCACTCCCAACATTTCTTCATCTGCCATTCTACTTTTGTTGATCTGGTTGTGGAAATTAGTAGAAGTAGATGAAACAGTTGCATGCTGGCTGTTTCAGTTTTAGCATGGTTTGGGGTCAAACAAAAATAGCAGTACTGATGCTGGAAAGAGGGAGGACTGCGCTGAACTGATTATACTTGTAAATGCACTGGAGTTTTACCTAGAGCACTAAGACAAAATGGGTGCTTGTTTTGGAATAGATTTAATTAAAATTTTCTTCAAAGGGTTTTTTTGGTAAACCTGTTAAATCAGTTTGGGAGCCACTGATCTGTAGGGAACTGGTTAGGGATGTACTGTTGTTTTTCTCCTTTTTTTTTTTTTTTTCTTTTTTTTTTTTTTGTTTTTTTTTGTTT
>VYZM01018295.1:58863-73682 GCA_013398915.1 Dromas ardeola
TTTTTTTTTCTTTCTTTTTCTGTTGCTGTTTCTACAGTTGTTCAGACTCCTTGTGCCTTTAACAGTTGCCTTATGTCACACAGTGGCAGAATGGCTGGGATGCCTCCAGATGGAGAGGGTTGTCTGAGAGAAGAGCAACAGTGTGGCACAATGTATAGGAGGAAGAGGAGTTGTAGGAAAATGGTAGGAAAGCGGTAGGAAAGCAACATTCAAGTTGTTCAGTTGGTGAAAGCTACGCACGCACTTGTGTGTAGGTGGATCGCTTGTGAGCTTGAGGGAGGGAAGATGCTGGTGTGGAGTCCTATAATGACTTTTTGTTACCCTGAGAATTAGTTTCTCATACGTGACGCTTCTTACCAGCCTCTGTCAGATGCTTTCTGAAAATCCAAATACATTTTTCATCTTTAAACAACTTAGCTAAATGTAGTGGACAAGAATTCTGACGGACAACTAAAGCATATCTGGATTTCTACAAAATTGGGTTTTGTTTGTCCCACTTATGAGGCTTGAAATAATTTATTATTTTGAGACAGGCTAAAGTTTGGGAATACGTTGTTTTTTGTAAGTGTGAAGATGATCTCATTTTCATCTCTTTTTACAGATGTCAAGCTGTTAATATCAGCTGTTCTGTGCTTCTCCGGAGCTTTCACTGCTGCTGTTTGTTTGTGACACTTTGTTTAAACCAGCTTATCACCCTACAGTATGGTCTGTAACTAATTCTCAGACCTGCTCCTAGCACCCTTTAAACATGAGTGCAACATTTACTATCCTGTGGCATAAAAGCTGGCTTCAGTATGTGCATATTAGTAGCTCAGTCATTTGCTCTGTACAGTCAGAGCTCTTTAATGCATCCTATCCAGACCTAGTGAGTAGTTTGAATTATTTGTTCTAATGCTTCACCTCTTGACATATGTATGACAGTGCTGTGCCCTAGAAATGCAGGGCAGGCTGTGAGGTATGGGTTGATATGTCAAGATGAAAGAGCTGTATGTTCTAAACCACCAGAATACATAACCACGGGGATGCATCATTTCAGTTTCCTGAAAGTAACAATTTACTTTCATCACGATTATAAATAGGGAAGTTGTGCTGCTGTTGAGACAGCTGTCTCACTACCTAATCACGTTCATTCCACTGCACATCACATATGTCAATCAGGCTCGCTATTTTTGACTGTAGGAGCAAATTTCGCCATCATTAGCATGATCCTTGTGTTGTAAGGTTAAGCAGGGTAGAGAGGCAATTTGAAGATAACTCTAACGAGTTGGTTAAGGTTTCCTTGATTTTTTTGTATTGTATTTAAACGGTTAAGTTAGAGTACGCCCAATAAGAAGTTTTTCAAAAAGTGCCTTTTCCCTTATTTTGTACTTTTTTTGAATCTGAACTTAACTCCTGCTTGTGGGTGTGTAAGGAATGACAGTAATGGAATGTAGAAAAGGTATGACTGGGAGTGGCTTTGGACCTCAGTTTTCAGGTTAGTGTTAAGGGACATGAAGGGCAACAAGAAGGGCTTCTGCAAGTGTATCAGCAGCCAAAGGAAGACTAGGGAAAATGTGGAAAAAGTCGAGGTACTTGATGCCTTTTTTGCCTTGGTCTTTATTGGTAAGATTTGCCTTCTGCAGTCCCAGGTCTCAGACACTAATGGGAAAGTCTGGAGCAATGAAGACTTAGCCTCAGTAGAGGAGGACCAAGTAAGGGAACATTTAAACAAGTTTGCTATAAGGAAGTCCATGGGACCTGACAGAATGCACCTATGAGTGTTGAGGGAGCTGATGTTGTAGCAAAGCCACTCAATTATTTTTGAAAGACTGTGACAATAGAAGACGATTCCTGAGGACTGGAAAAAAGCAAATGTCACTCTTGCCTCCAAGAAGGACAAGAGGGTCTGGGGATTTACAGACTGATCAGCCTCACCTTGATCTCTGGGAAGATGGTGGAGCAAATTCTCCTGTGAAGCCATTTCCAAACATACGAAGGACAAGAAGGTGATTAGCAATAGTCATCATGGATTTACGAAGGGGAAATAGTGCTTGGCCAACCTGTGAGCCTTCTGTGATGAAATGACTAGCTTGGTGGATGAGGGAAGAGCAGTTGACGTTGTCTGACTTTACCAGTGCTTTTGACATTTTCTCCCTTAACACCCTCATTGACAATCTAGCTGATGGTATACAGGCTAGACAAGTAGACAGTGAAGTGGGTTGCAAACTGGCTGAAATGCTGGGCTCAAAGGGCTGTGAGCAGTGGCACAAAGCTCATCTGGAGGCCAGTTACTAGTGGTGTACCCTAGGGGTTGATAGTAGGGCCTGGGCTGTTTAACATCTTCATTAATGACCTGAATGATGGGTCAGAGTGCACACCCAGCAAGTTTGCAGACAATACAAAATTGGGAGGAGTGGATGACACAACAGACAGTTGTGCTGCTGTTCAGAGGGACTTTACAGGCTGAAGAAATGGGCTGACAGGAAATTTCATGTTCAAAAAGGTTCAACGAGCAAATCTGCTAGAAGGCTGTCTGCATTCCAGCACTGTCATCTCCATACTTCACTGTTTGTACCATTGCCGGCTGTTGGCAGACTGCTTGTACTCGGGCTCGGGCAGCCCACTGCCATTAAGCGTGGTGATTACACTAAAAATATGCAAAACTGTTTGGAGAGACCTATCAAAGTCCTAGAGAAGAATGTGATAATAAAACTAAAACATTTATTGTAAGGGTACTTGAAGTGTCGAGGAGGCGATTTTCACAGCTCTGGACCATTTTTTAAATGTTACTGGGTGTCAGAGTTCAGTGAAGCAAGGAATTTGAAAGTGGTTTTAATCACAGCTTATGTAAAGATTTGCCCCTTGAAAACTTAGTGTCGCTGGGGTCTAGCCCGGTGTTGCTGAGCCCACAGTCTATTATGCTTGGTACAGTCAGCCCTGCTGCCACAAGTTGCATGTGGTTTCTAAGTTATTTCTTTGTAAAAATGCAACATCTTGTCCAGCTATCTTTAAATCTTCAGAACTAGTGTTGCCACTTCATGTTAGTATTTCCTTAAGCACATCTTTTTCAAGATTTCAGATGTTCATATAGTCTTGGTTTGCAGTTCTCATCTTTAGAAATGTTTTAGCTGGAGTTAACGGTTCCATAAAAAGTGGATTGTGAAGAGACAAAGCCTTTGACTATGATGGCTGAGAGGAGTGCTAGGAACAGACTCCTTAAGTTGTCTGTATTTACGGGTAACCAAAATAGCTTTAATAGAACTGTTAGGGTGTATGGTAAGCATCTTGTATGTAGCCATATAAAGCATTTAATACGAGGAACTGCAGTCCAAAAGGACTTGACGATGATGACCTGGATTGATTGTTATGCCCTAACTTTCACAGTAAGTAGGGGTTGTGTGAATTCTAGAAGGTTTTCGTAAACCTTATACAGCAAAAGACTAATATAACTACACTTGCTTGAAGGAGAGAAAAGCAACAGTTTTGTAGCATCAGTGCTCCATCCGATCTTCAACGCAGGTAATAGTTCACAAGCTTCAGGAGGAAAACTTGGAACAGCTATATGCTACAAATGATGCTCTTTTCTGCTAAAAAGCCCGACGTACCAATTTCTGTTATTTAGGGTTTTGTGCTGGTCTAGTACATCTTTATCAAGGTCTGAGACTGTGACATCCTTCCATGGCTTTGTTCTTTCATGAATGGTAGTGCATGACTGAAAAAGCCATCACAAGCTTCTAAATTATAGGTAGCCTCTGGAGCGGAAGTACTCATCAACATAGTTAAGCCAAAAAAAAAAATGTCGCTTGATTAATGTGATTATGTAAAGAAAAAAATTAACTTCTTGCCACTAATACTTGATGCAGATGTTCATCTATACGCACAACACCTTCACGGACTTCTGTGGTTATCTTTTTACTTATGTTGGCTTAGCAGATTTGGTGCAGCTAAGAGCAGATTTTATTAGCGTGTCAGTGATAGATGTCCACGGGTATTCATTTATATAATGAAGTTGCACAAGTATTATGAGTTTGTATGAGAAGGCAGAAGGGAGGCTGGTTGGCTGGAGTTTTAACAAAAGCAAAAATCTCTCCTAGTGCACTGAACCTAGAAATAATGTTCTATATGCTCTATGGATTCCAAGGTACTGTTTTATAACCACTTTTAAAGGGGCATTTTCAAGCTTATTTATAAATCAAACTTCTGAAGACTTAAGTTTGCCGCAGCATTTTCTGTTGACAAATATGCCTAAGTACCTATGCATCATCATACTGCAGTCAATTGCAATCAGTTTGGCAATTGCTTAGATAATCGTTGTTGGAAGGAATATGTCAATGGAAGGAGGTTCCTGTTTTAATCCTAATAATGCAAGCTGGAATGTGTGTTGTCTGCTGGATTGTTATTTGAAGTGGATGCCAGAAATTCTTATGATAAAATCAGTGATGATCATTATGCCAATTTAAGGAGACACCGGCTCCACCCCAGAAGCTCATAGGAAACAAAATCTGGAAAATTGGATCCAAGTTGAGACTGTGTGTTTTCCCTGGTTCTCTCATTTACCCCAAGTGTGGGTACCCAAATTCTAGAAGCCTGACTGCCTGTGTGACCTTAGTTTTATTTCTTGTCTATGAAATTGATCTTAGAATTTTGAGATGCTCTTGGCAGGGAATTGGTAAGAAAAATATTTATACAGTTGCAGCTGTGTGGTTCTTCCTCATGTATATACTTGATTCCAGATGTCTAGATCTAAGCAGGAATTAAATGGGGTTGATTTCCTTTTTAAAGGGATGGTAGTCAGTCAGCTTCCTGCTGAAGATTCTGCAGTGGCAATACAGTTAAGAAGTGTTTTAACAGAGGTGTTTTCTTGTTTAAAATAGGGGTAATTATGGCACAGTGTAATATGTGAACCATGGCATTACAAGCAGGTAGGCAGTCCAGGAGGCTATAAAATTTCAGCCAAGGTTTTTTGATAAACTTTGCTCAATCTGAAATTGGACCTCAAGGACTAACTTTTGCATTTAGATCTTGCTCAATGCAGTTTAAGCTGAACCCTAAAAGTACAGTGAAAGCAAACCAGTTTTGTAACAGCTCTTTGAAGAATTGAATTTTTTTTTTTGCTGCAAGTTTGTACAAAGCCCAAGTTGTAGCTCATAATATAGCTGCGCTTTCTAAAAATTTATGTTTATGAAACTTTTCCAACCATTAACATATTTTATCACTACTTGTAATAGCATTTGTGAATTTAGCTCTACTTTTAGTTCCTGAAAAACAGAGATCTCAATGTTGCTTTACTCTGTAGGAAAGGGTGTGTGTATATATTATAAGGAATGTAACTAGAATCTGTAAATCCTGACATCTGGTTTATTCAGTCTGGATTATGTGATTTGCTTTGTCATTGTGTAAAAACTACGGTATGTAAGTGTGCTTCACTGTTTGAATTAGGATTTAATATACACAAACTCAGATTTGACCCCGTGACTTGGCTCCATGTTTTGTTGTCTGTTGCTTGCACAATTCTCGTTGCCATTTGATAAAATGACTTTCTGTCCCTCAAAAATTCTTAGCTGTTATTTTAATCTGGTGTTAAAAACTGAGGTAATACATTTTACCTACTGTATTAAGAGCTTGAACTGGAAAAATATTAACTGTTTGAGATCTTATCTGCCAGCTTTTTTCTTTCCTATCACAGTTTCAAATGCAAATATCTAGAAATGCAAACTGATTGCTGATACTTGGTAATTGAACTAAATGTGAGAGCAAGCTCATCCAACTGTCTCACTCTAGTAAACATTTTTAAGGGTTTATAGCACTGAACCAAATCTCACTGAATGAAGCCTTTATGTAGTTTTCAGTAGACATTTTACTAAAAAAAGATAAGAAATAATGTTGCTTATTTGCTCAATGCTCTCCATTTCCATAAACTTCAAGAAAAATGCAGAGATCGGTGCTCCATCTTGGGGGGAAATGGTAACTAAATACAGAAGTCTGCTAATACAAACACAATAAAACCACATTTGAAGTAGCCATTCAGGCAGTCTGGGCCAATCTTTTTTGTTAATTGCATACTTGAGAAGATAAGACTTTTTGACCAGCAAAGCAGTAATTTTACTTAGGAGGGAAATTGGTAAAATATTACCAGTTCATTTAAGTGCCCTGCAGTTTATTATTGACCTAACCAGCTTGTTCTGTAAGAACTTGCTGCCAATACTAAGAAACAGGGAAAATGAGCCTGATGAAAATACTTGTTGACCTTGTTCCTTAGGTCACGGGCATCTCCTTGTGGGTTTGGGGATGTAGTCCTAAAAAAGGAAACACAGAAAAAGCCACAGAAGCAGTAAATGTCCCATCTTTCCTAAGCGGGTGATTACAGTTTCTTTAGTGAACAGACCTGGACTATATTCTGATAAATTCCAAACCTCTATATTGGAAGAAATAGCAAATAAATATTTTTTCTGCTAAACCAGTTTCAGGAAATGTGTAACTTCAAAACAGAATGGATGTAACAAATGAAAGCTTTCACACAAGATCACCAGATACAGGGCTTAACAAGTATATTGTTCCTAGTTCCCTGCAACTGTAAAAGTGGACATGTTCAGCAGGATTTCTGAACTGGACAAGACTTGATGTCCTGGTTTCAGCTGGGATAGAGTTAATTTTCTTCCAAGTAGCTGCTGTGTTTTGGATTTATTATGAGAATAATATTGATAACACATATTGTTTTAGTTGTTGCTAAGTAATTCTTATATTAAGTCAAGGATTTGTTCAGTTTCCCATAGAAACTGCGAGAGAGCGTAGCCAGGACAAGCTGGCCAAAGCAATATTCCATATCATAGCTGTCACACACAGTATATAAATGGGGGTTGGCTGGGGGCCAGGAGCCTGTGGTTGCTGCTCGGGATGGGCTGGGCAATCGATCACTGGGTGGTGAGCAATTGTATTGCATCACTTTTTTTATTTTTATATTCTTTTACCATTATTACTATTATTACTTTCTCTTTCATTACTGTTTTATTAAACTGTCTTTATCTTAACCCACAAGGTGTTTTTTTTTTCAACCTCTTCTCCCTATCCTACTGGGGGCGAGAGGAGGGGGGGAGTGAGTGAGTGGCTGCGTGGTCCTAGTTGCTGGCTGGGGTTAAACCATGACACTTGGTTAGAAAAGCCTCGATGTTCTTAGGCAATATCTTTTTTTTTTTTTTTGGAAGCTGAAATAAGTAACTAGCAAAACTGTATTTATTATCCTAATCTCCAAATTTGCACGCTTGTTACTGCTTTCCTGACAGGATGTTTTGGAGGACAGTGTGTCCCTCCCTTGAGATCAAGGCAGGACAGGGAATAGATCTTCATCCTTAAGAACTGGAGCCATTTTAAACAATGATGCACCTTTGATATGTGATTGTCTGCAGAGAAGAGGGGTATCAGCTGCACCACTTCCTCTTATTGTTGTGTACTCAGAAACACGTCACTATGAAAGTCTCAAATCTTTACAAAGTCCATGTTGTAAACTGGAGTGTGTGCAAGGCCGTAATTTATGAAAGCTCAATTTCTTGAAGACCTTTGTACTAATCAGTTTAGAACTCTACCTTTGCTTTGTAGATATAGTTTAGTGGTGGTTTTACTCCATGTGACACAGCTGTTTTAAATGTAACAAGATAAATGTTGAGGGGGATTCCTCCCCTCCCCCCCCAATCGTAACTCTTAATTTACATCCTTCACATCTATATAGACTGACTAGTAAACAACCTTATAGTAGAATTAGAGGGTTGGGTTGGTGGGGAGTTTTTGGTTTGTTTTTAAAGCCATGTTTTCTGCTGGAAGTCTCTTTTTGAACTGTCTTCTGTGGAGCACCTCCCTTCAGTCCTTACGGGGCTGTGAGTTGGTGTTAGGTGAGCGCTGCTTCTGGGTGACTTGGATTACTGCTGCTCATTATGTAGGTTTCCCAATCTGAAGGAGTGTCACTGGTTTAATTTCAGTAACATTTCAAGAACTACTTGACACAAGGAATGAAGGAGGTATCATGCCAGCTAGTGAAGATCGGGTTTGTTTGCTCACTGGCCTGTACGCTAAATTTCGAACCAGCAGTTTAATGAGTTTTCCCAGATTTAGCACTCTGCTTATGGGGGCGCTGGTCTAGAAAACCTGTCCTGAAAGTGTTCTCCAAAAAAAGCTGAATCCCATTTTACTGATGACATATAACACAGTTTCAGGTGAGCGCAAAGGAGCTGTCTTTGTAAATTAAAATGAAATTATGAAGGGGGGTGTGTGTGTGTTGTGCTGTGGTGGTGGTGTTTTTTTCCCCTAATATCTGAATGTAAATCTGGTCTCTGTTTACAACTAAAATAGCTGCTGGAAGATCTAATGGTTTGATAAGTGGTTAGCTCTTTTGGGAGGAGGGTTGGGAATGAATATCAGTTTTCATAAGAGGTTTGATTTTTTCATGTTTTTTTTTTTAAAAAAGTTGCTCTATTCGGTCAGTAGACTCTACTGACCAGAACATCCCATGAAACAAAATCATTGTTGATACAAGAAGCTGTAGACTTGCTTCAAGGTACAAGTTTTAAGCACTGATACTTGCTAGGAATTTAGGATTTAATTAAGAAGTGGCTGACTTGCAGAAAGCCACATGCCAACTTCAGCTAAATATATAGAATTCTAATAGAAAAATGATACAGTAATTAATAGCACCTAGCAATTTCATCGGGGTTTATAATTATTTTGTAATTTTAAGTAAACTAAACATAATTTTGGTGCACTTATGGTGGCTGTAAAGTAAATCTTTTCCCTTTAAAGCCGGGGGGGGAAGATGGGAAAAGAATAGGAGAGGCAACCATGGCAGGCAGGGTGGGTAGGCTATTCGAATTAGATTTAATATTCACAACATAGTGGTGTGTTGACTACTGTGATGAAAACTTCCTAATAATACCTTCAGGGAGATGGGGAAGAGGGGATTATAGGTGTGACTTTCCTACTGAGAGTCTTTAATTTTGGTTTCTACAGAAATGAAGAGGACAATTGTCTGCTCCTGAGCCTTCCTGCATATAAATGTGATGTTACCTTTCACTTTCTGGATTGATACCGTGGGTTGTCATTTGGTTGTTTTGGTTTTTTTTAGCTGAGAAGTGCTTTCTTTCCTCTGCTGTTTTTAATGGAATGGAAAATGGAGATGAAAAGGCATGAATTCTCATTGAGTTTGCAGAGAGGCACTTCTGTCTGTGTCTCTTCTTCGCGTGGGTTGCTGAGGACTGAAATGGGTCGCGGCAGTGGGGCCGTCCACCTGACGGAAGGGCACGGCGGAGTGGCACATGGCTCTCTGGAGACCTTTGTCCTCAGTGTACAAAATGCATACAGCACTAGTCCAAGCTCTTCTTTTAACCCTTAATCCCAAGCATACCAGTGATATGAATTGATTTAATTCAGGAAGCATTTTTGTGTGTGAATGAAGGGAGTGAGGTAAGACTGTGTAAGAACCCAGCATTACTCTGCATTGAAACTCTACAGGTTAAGCGAGGTGGAAGTCTGGCCCTAACTTACATTTTATTATTAATATCAGGACTTGATTTTGTACTTCGGTTACCTGAATCTGGTGGAAAGTTCAGATTTTTTTCCTCACGTTTGCCTATAGGATATTTCGCTATGAGTGAACATGTTCAAAACATAACACTTTGGTATATGTTTAAATAGTAATTGATGTTGGGGGTGGGTATTTCCTGGGACTTAATGATGGTTTAGAAGAGTTAGTCATCATTAGCCAGGAAATACCAACTCCAGATTAAATCGAGTTCTGTTATCTAAAAGATATTTCAGTGTCCATCTGAATGTGGTACGTTGTCAGAGACATTGTGTTCATAATAGCATCTTGTTTTGGTGATTAATTATAGAATAGGTAGTGGTTATGTGGGTTCTGTGTGCTGTAAATATGTCGTCTTGGCGTCACTGCCACTGCTGCCCCAGGTTTTGGGAAGTAGTCAGATGGTGTTGCCTAAAACTCACTTGAAATTCTTTAACTGTAAGAATTGCTTTTGGATTCTCAAAGTAAAGAATACTTGCTACGCGCCCCCCCCCCCCAAGTTTCTTCCCTTGTCAACCACAATAGCTGTCTATCTGTCTATGTACCTTTTACAGTATACTTCACTTTGGGATTAAAACTGCACCTTTTCAGGTTGATCAGGTTCCCTTCTACTTTTTGAATGGGAGTGATGATTTTGTGAATCCTCAGGAAGCATTTTTTTTCCCCTCAAGACTCTTACAAATGATGTTTACTAGTGATGTTTACGTCAACCTATGTTCTTCAGTTTACAGATTGACTTGGTGCATGCATGTACTTTTTCCACGTCATTGACAGAAAGTTAAAGCACTGATATTAGAGAAAAACAGTGTTTTATTCCCTCCTCTCCCCCCCAGCCTTTATACAAATTGAAGGAGGGGCTTGTTTTGCTGCTTATACTCTTTCCTGCCATAGCAAAAAGCATTTTAGAGTTGTGTTGGATTTTCACAGAAGCTCGTAAAACTTTTTTTCAAGGTGAATTACCAGTCTCTTGATAGGGTTAAGCAGATGCCATGATAAACTTTATACCACTATTTGAGAGATCTTGAGAGATAAAATACCAGTAACGCTGAGTAATGTTTCCTTTTTAATCACATTCATCCTGCTCAGCTCAGTTTAGATAAAGATGTGCCGCCTCCTTGCAGGAAAGGGTACAGATGTGATAAAGCCTTTTGTACCCACCAGTAAACTAGATGTGGAGTGTACAGTAGATGGTGCATAATGATCTTAATAGCCTTGGTAATGTAAAAACAAAACAACCCCCAAATTGCTGATGATCTCCTACGTAATAAGTGTGTCTTTTTACTGTGTAGCTTGTGCATTTTTTTCTATGCTGATTTTTCAATATTGAGAACTCTCTCAAGGGTCTGAAATGCCAGATGTAATTTATCACTTCATGTAATGCTATTTGAAAGCACTTCCCCAGTTTTTTTGTGTGTGGGTATAAATTCATTATGATGTTGCCCTTCTTTGGTTAGGTAGTCAGAATTTGGAACCTGTAAAATCCTTTTCCTAGTTTTTAAAAAAAGCATATGTTGGCAAAAATTCATTGTTCAATATTAACATTGGACTCTGAATCTTTATCTTAAAATAAGATTGAGGTATTGAATTTAAAGCTTCTTCAAAAGATTAGATTTGATACAGTTACAAGGCAAAATCACTTTTCCAGTTATAGCTATGCTGCTGAATTGAGGCTGCTTAAGGCCTTAATGTGAGAAGTAATAATCCAGAGAAGTGCTCTTATCAAATAATTGCACATGCAACTGAAAAGGGATGGGATATTTTACAGAAAATATCTAGAAAAAGAGGTATGTGTATTGTAGTGAACTTTTTTGTCGTGCAACAGCATGTTCAGTAAGGGTGGTGCATCTTGGTGGATGGCAGCACTATGTTACTTCCTACAGTAACAGAGCTGCTGTCTGGGAATCCTCACTCTTCTGCTCTCTTTGGTGAAGCAGGCTCTTTGCAGCTTGGGTCCTCTCTAATTTACAGATGGATAATTAGCCCCCACTCTTCTAGGACATGTGCATCTTACTGCCTGATCACTCTAAACCCAGTAACAGCTCATACAGGGTTCTGCTTTTGTGCTTTTAGTCCAGTGTACAAACAGTAGCTTGTACCTGGCATGATAGAGTAAGTAAGTCTATTTAAGAAAACTGGACAAAAATGCAGAGGCTGGCATATACCAATCTTAAACAACCCTGGTAGTTATAACCAAATACTGGTTTTTGTTTTCTGGCATTAAAAAAAAAATAATTATTTGTAAGTAGTTGCAGACCCCTTTCCCAGAGATGCTTAGTCCAGGTACTTGCTCCAGTCTTTACTGTCTAGGTAAACCATTTTGACTGAATATTTGCCGGGGCGGGGGGGATGTGTGTGGGGGTGTGAAAACCACCAGTGACTTCTGTAATTCAAGGCCGAAGTGAGAAATTCTGGGAATGTCTTTCTGACTGTCTCAATCTTTCTTCTGCCCTTTGGCTTCCTTCCTTCTCAGGACAGGGGAATTTTTCCAGTTGTAATCTTGTAAAAATGTATATTGGGATTTAACTGTGTAATTGTAGGCTTCTGCTTCCATTAAGTATTACACTCCTTTGGAAGAGGCTGAAGCTTCCTGCTCTCCAGGCCTGTAACTGTCTTATTAGTACACCTAGAGATCCTTTCTTCTGCACAGTTATTTTTATAGGTGTGTGCTGAAGAGTAAAGTAGCTCTACCAGTCATACGACAGACTTGGACACCACGGGTGAAAGCAGGATTCACACAGTCAATTCAATTTATAGAACCAAATGTACTACGTGGTTTACATACACAAGAGCTAATTTAAAATGTTTTGCTGTGGATGTTACCCTGCTCCTTGCCGGTTGTTTTTCCAAGTTTTCTGAGGTTATCAGTGAGCACAGCTGGAGCTGGCTAAGACTTGCACATGCCTTGAAGATGCAGAGGGAAGTGAGGCATCTCCTGTGGAAAGCAGGGAACCTGCGGTGGCCTGTCCCACTGGTGCAGTTGCTCAGGCTTTGCAGAACAGGCATGGTGTCACTAAAGGTCTCGCTTAAGGTGTTGTACCTAAGAAGAGGACTGTTGTTGCCTGCTAAAACCCGCCAGTTTCCATTCTCTGGAAGGGTGGACTTTATGAGTACATTAACTGCAGAACAAAAAAAAAAAAAGGGGTTTGGTAGATTATATTTTTAATTTTATGTAGACAGTGTCAGTGCTGCTTCTGGTGGAATGTGGTAAGTGGCAGTCACGGTAAGCTGCGTTAGTTTCTGTAGCAGGATATAGCTACTGCTTCTAATGGAGGTGTCCTAACGTATTATGACTGTAGTAGTCTCTTTCAAAATGTTTGATCGGACTCAGATATCTGGGAACTGGTGTGGATGCTACCAAAACCTCTGCAAAACCAGGCAGCTGAAGTTGGCTTTGGTTTGTGTGCGCCGCAGTGTGTTACAGATCCAAGTTAGGTTACCTCGGTAGCCTTTATTTTGACCCAAGGCCATGCCTAGTTTGTTTAGGTTTCCCAGAAGCGTTTTGGTGTACCTGACCCAGAAGGAAGGCTGTCCAGGCCCTTCCTGTTGTGTGTCATGTCTGTGTGCCTCACAGGAGGGGATGTGGGTGGTGAAGAGAATTTGCAGGGAGTGTCTCGGGGCAGCCTGTCCAACGAAGCCTGGGTCACAGCCGCAGTCTCGCCTTAACGCCCTCTCTTGCAGAGGTTTTACCTTTTCATGCTCTGAATTTTGGAGAATTATATCATCTGGATTTGTTTGTGTGTAGTGTAACTGGCTAAGTCTGTGTGAGTAGTAATTGGTGGGCTTCTTAAAACAACAGGCATTTGTTTTCGAATGGTAAGTTAAGTACTATGGAAACCAACAACTTAATTCTATAGGTGAAAGTGAGTGTTTCATAGGAGGCTTTTTTTTTTTTTTTTCAAATCTTGGGTGGACTGGGTTAAAATTATTAAAGGAGGTATTTGTTAGCACTTCTGATTGAATTAGGTACAACAGCGTACTCTCAGTCAGTTCTGCTTTCTTTGACTAGTTGAGTAATGTGTTTATTCCCTGAACTAAGCTTGCGAACTTCCGCTTTGGTTCTTAAAAACCGAATACCACATCTTTTTACCTTAAGATTTTGCAAGTTTTAAAATTTGAGAGATTCTATGAAAGATGTAAAATGAATTATGAGGCATCCTCAGGAAGTTTATTCTACATGTAGCTCTTTTAAGTTCCCTGAACTCATCTCTACCAACCCCTTTCAATTTAGTGGATCTTTAAATAATATTTTTAATTGTACTCATACTGAGGATCTTTAACCACTTAAAATAGATTCAGAATATTAGTTACTAGTTACTGATACGTTGAAACAATTTGAACCTTTGAACTGTATTAAATAAACACTGGGGACTTTGACAGTGCATTTAGTAGATAAATTGAAATGTTTCTCTCATTTGAAGACTTCAACCTTGCTTGGATTTGTTTTAAACATCATACTCAATAAGCTGATCCATAATGCTATTAATATTCAGATTTCTACTCAAAATCTATTTATTCTGTGATGCCTGTCCTTTACTTTTTTGTTCTTTCATTGCCTGCTCCCATAATCTATGGGTAATTATATCTTCAAAAAGCACGTAGTTTCTCCCCCATTCCCAAAATAATTGTATGAAGGAAAATTAGAGTCAGAGGACTCAGTTCTGATTTTGCACCAGGGTGAGCATGGATTAACTTTACATAATGTGTATCAACCTGGGATGCTTAGGTTTTACAGAGGTGTTCGGTCGTATCTCTTGCTGGTGTATTGCAATTCCCTTGGTCCCTTCTGGAGTCTCCCTTCAGAGAGAAGGGGAGCTCTGCTGACGAGTTTCACATGTTGCAGATACTTGAATTTTATCAATGTAACCATTTTTATGTGTAACGTAATATTATTACCCAGCAGGAAATATAGCCTCCTACTGTGAACCTCAAGACTGTCCCAATATTTTAGGAATGCTTTCAAACCTTTTCAGAATCGGGGAAATCAGTATGTCAATATCGCTGTCCTCCACAATCCCCACCCTTCTACCCCCTTAGGAAAAAAATTTATAAGCTTTCTTTAGATGTCCTGACTCTTGTAAGATTTTTTTTTTTTTTTTTTTTTTAAATCTATTCAGATTTTAATTGTTTTGTAACTCCAGGGTGGCTACTAGAAGAGGGTCTTAACAGTAACAAAATTTTCAAAAATCCTTCTTCTTAGAAAAGTCACTTAACTGCAGACAATATTTTGAAAAGTAAAAATATTCTTAGTTAGAACAGTATCCGCTCCCCCCCCCCC
>VYZM01018295.1:73695-90485 GCA_013398915.1 Dromas ardeola
AACAATTAAAGAAAGAAACAAACAAAAGGAGTAAAAACAGTTAAACTGGAGCAGATCATATGTATGTTCATCTATCAATATGATCTTAAACATGGGCAGATTTTAGGTATATTCTGTGAAGTTAATTTACCTGGTCATTCAAATATTTTTGGATCTTTTGCCTTATTAGATAATAAGGAAGGATGGAATTGGCTTATCTGCTCAGCACTGGTGTCCAAGTTTTAACTTGTGCTGTTTGAAATACTGAAACTTTTAAAGATTTATCTCAGTTATTCTGGAAGTTACCACTAGATCAGGAATTACAGAAGTTCATTTTAATAAAACATGTATTCGCTCTGAGTATACATTGTCAAGTTAGTAACCTATATTACGATTTTTCAATGCAGAAGCAGGATAGGAATGAGGAAGAGCAACTGCACATCGTACAGCTGCTCTCTGAGACAGAAAACATGGAAATGCCTCTTGCTGCAGAGTTGGATTTGCAGTACAAAACTTGGTCCTCCAGGGAGGCTGCTGTTGCTCCTTGGTCTAGCAGTATGTCAAACACACTTGTGTGTTGTCCTCATCCCTACGTCTTGTGTTACGGGGCAGTCTGCTACTGGTTAATACATTTTTTCACACTAATTTTACTTGTTTTATCTAGAAAAGATTAATTCAGTAACAGTATCATATGCATCAGTATGTAATATACGAAGGAATTTGTCTGTAGCCCAAACTTCTGATTTCTTCCACAGCCTTATCTCCCAGTTGCTCTGTTTTCATAAGAGTTCAGAGTGCACAGGCCGTATTCTTTAAAGTAGGCCACTTCCTAAATCTCCTCTTCTTCCTTAATTGTATATTGCTGAAACTTTACTCTCTGTAATTAGTATTTGGGTCTCCTACATATGGCTCCAATCTCCTCCTGTGTCTAGAGAACTAGACGTTTATAGCAAACCAGCCTAAGTGTATTATTCCAGTGGTGAGAAACTGATTCAGTGCCACACTGTGATTCCTCCTGCGCCTACGTCAGCGACCAACTGTTGAGTTTTGGCATGCGTTGCATTCCTGGGTGTGGTGGTAGGACAATCCAAGATAGCCTCGGTAATCTTGGCTTTGTTACAGCAGCCTGTCGCAGTTTAGAGGTTCACGTTAGAGGCTGTGAAAAGCATTTCATTCCGGACTGTGAAGTTATTTTGTCACCTGCATCTCTATTTCTTTTGTTGTAAGATTTGAGGGAGAGAGAAGCTACGTGAGTTATAAGAAAGCCTTGGTGTAGTTCACAAACTCAATACATTTTTTTTAACTATTGTGAGTCATGGGAATAAAAACTTCCATAGTTGTGGTTGCCTTTCAGCTTTGGGATTTAGAATCCTGGGTACGCTGAATTTCATCCTGTTCTTTCTGCTATAGATTCAGGGTTAAGGAGGTTTCATCTTTTAACACTAGGAAGTCTACTTCCAGCCAGCATGGCTCTAATGCTTAATCTTGAGAAGCTTCTAAAATGCAAGTGACCAAGACTGACCGAGACAGGACTTGGCCATGAGTTAAGGTTGAACACAGAAGGACTAATACGAGAAAGAAAACCCACAGTAGCTGACAGACGTGATGAATGGACTGCAGCCCCTTCCTGTGACACGGAACTCCCAACAGGCAATGTGAATATGAGTGTGCTGGAAACTGTTGTTGCTTAATAGTGTTGGCATCCCTCAAACTCAAGACATGGAAAGGCTAAGAACGTTCTGTTGGTTTGTATAGTCAGACACTGTGTACTTTATAGAAATGTTTCTATATAATCCCTGTATAAACAGTGCTGGAGGTCAACTTCCAGTCCTCATATTTCACAATAGAGAGAGAAGGAAAAGAAGAACCTGATTTTTGCAAATGTGGCCTCTTTCTTTATAGCATATTTTCTCATAGTGAGGGAACGATAAGAATATAAAACTCATTAAGAACTCTGAACTTGTTCAAATACTTCAGCTTTTCTTACCAGGAAAGATGGAGCGACTAAACTAGGCTACCCTAGCAAATTCTTACGCTACTGCTTTTGCAGCTTGATAAATTTCATTGAAGAAGCCTTATTTATGTAAAATATTGAGTGCAAATAACTGAAGAACACGTTATTGCATAGGTGATTGATCTTTTTGGGTGGTATTTGTGAGTTTATCAACTTTGCCTAACCACTGGAAAAAATCAATTTGGCATAGATCTTAAATATGCTTAGTGTGAAATTTGAGGAAAGGTGGTTTGTGGCTTCCAACGGTACTTCTTGAGGCATATAATTCAAATGCCTGTAGACACTTGCATAATTTTAATGTCATAAGGCTAAATTGGCCAAAGAAACGTATGTAATAGCTACTTGGCTCTTTCTCCTCCTAATTTATATGAGTTCTGCAATGCTGCTCTTTCCGAGTAGGAATCCAACTTCTCAAGTCTTGATGCTGGGAAAATTGTGTGATAAAACTCTTTTATTTAGAAGGGAAGGCTTTATATAAATGCTTTCAGCATCTCTATCTACAGTGGTAAGCGAGGCTGCTACAAATGTCAAAAGAAAAACCTCTCATAGAGAGATGAGTAGTTCTGCAGTTCTCGTCTAAGAATCCTTTCCTTTTCCAGAAAATACTACTACTGATGGAGGCCACTGCCTTTAATAGTGGCAGCTGTCTGTTTGGTGCGACGTGTGCAGCTCCAAAAAGCTGCAGGAAAGATGCTGCTGTGGAGATGATCTCAGGAGGTGAAGTTTGAGCTGGGAACATACAGAACAAACCATAAGCAGAGTAGAAGGATGGCACTGAAATAGAGATAAGTGGCACCTGATGGACAATCAGCCTTTGAAATGAAATCTGTCTTTTAGGAAGTAACGTGAGCAAGTGCTAGAAAATGCATGCAGGGAGACCCTCCCCATTCTGATGTAGACAACCTTTGGTTTGTTAGTGCTTGTTGATGTATGTTTGCAAGGCACTAGTTGCCATCAGTTAACCAGGGGTGAAGATTGCTAAAGCTGCTGGAACAACGGTGCAGTTTGAGTGGACTTTCAAAGTTCAGCCACGTGCACTGATGTTTTCTGGCCAAGTGAAACATGGGGCTTTGGTAATCTCAAAGGGATATATATAAGGTCATGCTTGGTCCCCCAGGGGTTGTGGTCAAGATCCACTCCTGTGGAACTTGCCAGCAAGAAGGGATTATGCCAGCTTCTTAGGAGATCTGATTTTCCTAGAGTGGAATAAGCTAGCTTTCTATCTTAATTCATTACCTATGTCACCAACTTACTATTTGCATCCCCCTGACTCATAAGTTCCATTCCTGTGAGTGTAGTAAATAAGGTGAAGTTAAACGTACATAGAGGAATTGTATGATAACTGAGGAATGTACAATTGACTCCCTGTGAAGGAAGGTTAGTGTTGTCTCCCACATAATTTTAATGACATTCTAAATGGTGGTATCCATAATATCAATGTCCTGCACGCTGCCCATTGTATAAGGGACAACTGCACCTTCTGTAAGGAATAGACTATTTTTTTTTTTAGCGGTTTCTGGACTGAGAAAGGGAAGGCAGAGGGCACTGTTAAGAATGGTGATCTATGAATGGAGTAGTTAAGCTACAGTCAGCTGCCAGGATAATTGAGTTTATTCAAGGTGCTGCTCAAATCAGTGGACCCTGTGACTAGTCACTGGTGAAGATAACACAGTTGTGACTTTTATGATTGTGTGAATCTGGCAGCACAATATCCAGTGTCCATTGTACCAAGTCCCTATCACGCCTGCCCTGCTGCTGGGTGCCAGCTGTTACATTGCAGGCATTTTTAGGCTGCTTTCCTCTTCATCCGGTCTTCTGCTTCCAAGCTCACTTGCTACCCCAGGAAGCAGCTGTCTTTTGTGGAAGTAAGGTGATGTGTTGCCATCTTGGTACGGAAAACAAGGCACATCATTTCATTGTCCAGCGTGGGCAGCAGCAGCACGATTGCCTACTTGCCCAGGCTGCGGAGCTCATATTGCTCCCATGTCAAACTCCTTCACACCAGGAGTGACATTTGTGGCTTGCCACTGCAGTCGTCCATCGGCAGGCAATGCACAGTATGGCAGTGGTAGAATCTGAATACGGTATTCAGAGGAAATTCCTGTGAGTGATGACTTGGGGCTACTTGCTCCGTGCTGTGTCTGGCTTTGCGGAGCAACTGGGAGCAGTGTGCTGTGCTGCAGACAAAGAAAGGCTGACGGTGGGTGCGGGATTTCAGGGTCGTTGGGTGATATTTCTGTCTGTGCTGAGCTTGAAGCTTCATTGATTGCTCTGATGAACGTGAGGCCTAGGGAGAATGAAGACAATTTTCCTGGTTGTTTCCCGTTTGGCTTTTCTTGTTCCTTTGCCAAGCAGTTTAAAGTTGGGAAGATGACAGCTGGTTTACGATTCAAGCGGCTACTGCAGCCGTGTGGTTTTCCAGCATGTGTTACTTCTGGGCAACGCACTTCTTGGCACTCTCTGCCACCAACCTCTGTGTTGTTGCAGAAGATCATTGTAGCTGCTTTACTGTAGTGAACAACAGCTGATTTAGAAAGGTGAGAGACACATGTGGATTTCACAGTTCCAGGCTGGCCGAGGTCATTCAGTGAGAGCGGTGTGCTTGTGAGGACTGTTGGCACTGGTGGAGCTGCTGAATTCCCATTGTTGTGGGCAGCCCTGCCTGCACTCTGGTACTGACTCGTGGGCATGCTGAGCTCTCCCCGGGAGAACATCACCTGCTACGTGGCTGCGGGATATGTTTAACCATGTGAAAGAGATGGAAACGTGACCCCGTGTATGATAAATGAGATCCTACTTAAGATCACAGCAGGAGTGAGGGAGTTAATTTCTATGCTAGTAGCATAGCAAACGTGAGGACCACTTTAGGGATCTGTATTCTCTGTACTTACCTCTGTAGGTCAGTGTGATGTTAATATTGGACTTTTTTCCTGGATTTGAACAACAGTACCAAGAAAGCCAAGGGCTCGATTTGTTCAAATAATGAACATCTTTGTCTTTTTGTCTGTGTCTCAGCTGGCAGATTATTTTAAATAAAGTTAATAGGTGCACAATTGCAGTACATCATGCAATATTTCTGTAGCTCTTTCCTGGCCCTAGCTGACCAGATCAGCTTTTCTCATGTCTTGAGATGCTTCTGCCTTAATTCAGCAGATATTGCTTGTAATTATACTTTCATATGAAGTTTTTGCTGAAACAGGCACTTTTTTATGCTCTTCTGTTGTTTTTCTTACATTGACTATGTATTTGCAGATCACGGCTAAAACAAACAGTAGTTTAGAATCTCTTAGGTGGGAGAACATTTCATGAGTAATGGCGAAACAGAAGGTTTGTGAATGTGAATATTTATGGGATTTTGGTATTCAGGGAAGAAGGTGATAGTCTTAGCTCCTTGTATAGATAAACTGGGACCCTGGAAAGCAGCACTAGCATTTTGAGGTGTGGATGTTAACTTTGTCTTTTGAATGTATGATTGATCAACTGTTAAAGTGCTGTTGGTTAAACTTCGTCTCACTCGTAAGTGTTCTGTGTCTTGCTGCACTAAGAATATGGGAACACTTTTGATCTTAATTTCTAGATTCTACAGACAATTTCAGTGGAGTTTGTTTATTATTATGTGGAGGTTATTTTAAACTGTTGGTATTAGGATACACATTGTGGCTGCCTCTTAAAATCTGTTTTGAGATGCAAGTACAACTTGCTAGGAAGACATACATGCAAAGGCTTGTTCTGGCTTTTAATGCATGCTTGTTTGTAGTACTTGTCTGTATTGTAGCAGAAAGTCCTTGCTGAGCTTGAAAGAGATAATAAAACCTGTATGCTAACAGTTTGAATTAATATGGGGAAGAGAAAGCTAACAGAAAAAAGTTGAAGTAAGATCCCAATGTTTTATGTCCAGGAAGGTGATACAGTAAGGCTGAATCCATTATATTCTAAGCCAAAGGCTCGGCTTGTGTGCTAAATTACAATGGATTTAATTTTTACTAGAAGCTGAAATGCTGATGTGAGTGCTTGCAGTGCAGTTAGTAGGTAAAGCAGTTTTACTAGTTTGGAACAGTGTGTCTCAGGTAATGAAATGAGATCCCCTGGACTAGAGGAAGTTATATTGGACTAAGTGGTTTAAATGTTGTCTGCAGGCTGGAATTAAGATCTCATTGTGGTGCTGGAAAGACCAAGTACTTTAACTAGATTGTTAGAGAATTGAACATAACTGCTTCCATTTCTTGATTAATATTTTCTTTTAAAAAATCTCTTCATGGAGGAATTTTGTAATTATTAATTTGATATTAGGTGAAAAGGGTGGAAACAATCTGTTTGGATGTCTGCTGAGTTACGTATTTAGAGAAATATCGTTTCATTGTTAGGTATACTTAAAGTAGGTTCGTATAACTGAACTGTGTTTTTCTCTCCACTGAGTGTAATCGGAGTATGAATAATCAGTTTGGACGTGGACCCCTGGATTTATGGACATCTCGAGTTATATGTGTTAATTTTCACTGAGCATGTAATTGTGGATTCATAATATGTTATTGCTGATCAGCAATAATGTGTTACTAATTTTAGTGATCATAATGAAACCTGGTAACTTCTGTGGAAGGAAATGCCTGAGAGATTACTGTCAATATTTAAAAAAATAGCACCCGTGAAATTTCATAGGGATAGCAGTTAAATTCCTGTCTACTGCCGCCATAAAGACAAACATTACTGTCCTTGTAAGCAAAAGGCTTTAAATGCCAAGGAAGAGGGAGTAGGGAGGGAAGTACGCATCTGTTTATAAGACCCCATCTGAAAAACTTGACTTGGAGTTCTTCCAAAAAAACCCAAACCTTAAATGCAGTCTGATTGATTTAGCTTTTTTTATCCTTGAAATTTTTTTTGAACAGAAAAATCCCCCACCCAAAATCTTCCCCAATTCCATTGAGATTACACTCCCCGCCCCCAGTTAACCCCAACTGATAATTATACAAACACTGAAATTAATAAGGTAAAAGGTTTTACCATAGGTCTGAGAAGCTTCAGGTCTGTTGCCATGAACAAAGGGAAATCCAGTCTTGACTGGAGTTATGGCAAGGGTATAATGGTGTAACAATTTCAGATTGTGGGGTTGTTCTCTAAAAGCAGCGCTTGAAATACTCTAAAAATTCATTGGCTTTTGAGGCACAGGGAGGAAAGGACATTAAGTTCTCAGCTGAAACCTTTTTTTAGCCCACATTTGACTTGACTTTATCATCTCTGGGTTTTTTTCAGCCCATAGGTTTATTTTTTTTTTTTGTATATTCATTGAGTCACGATTATAGCTTTGAGAGAGGGATTTTGAGAGAGGGATTTTTAAGAAAAGTGGTATTGCAGAACCTGAGGGGAAAAAAAACCCCATCGGTTAGTCACCAAGCCAATGTATTCTTGCTACTGTCACATGAATATTATGTTCTAGTAACCGATTCTATGACGCTTGCAGTTGGGCAATTTTTTGCCACGAATTACGTAGATCAGGATTTTATGAAGTGAAATACTTTTAAAAAGCTATCTCTTTAGTTATGTTGCTATATATAATTTTCAAAATCGCTGAGTAAGCGTGCCACTGAAATTGGTCTTAGATGTTCTTCAGGCTTTGCAGTAAGCAGACATGGGAAACGTTAGGCACGAAATGAGGTTTTACGTGCTGTATAATCATAAGGAATACTAGTTGTGTGTATTCAAAATTGTATCAGAAAGATGGAATTGTGGTAAGAGTACCCTGTTGAGACACTTCTTGTTTAAGGAATCTGTCACCACAGTCCCTACATCTTGTGAGTTCTTCTGTGGGTGATGAAACGTGACTTGTATTAGACTCTAGAGAGGATGCAGAATATTTTTAAAGGTATTTAGCTGGTGGGGGAATTCAGAAAACATTGCAGCCTGTGTGCTTAAAAGAATTTGTAGCTTGTATCTGACTTCTGATTTGATTACAATTGTGTAAAGCAAACAGATTTGAGAAATAATCCTGTTAGTTCCCGGTAATGTTTTCCAAGAGCTATTAGGAGAAAAGAGTTATAGAACAACTCAAAACTTGCACTGGGCAGGTGTACAAATGTTGACATTAATTCCTAATATAATAAATAAGACTATTTCTGAGAAGAATAAATTATGTTCTTACAAGGCAACCACAGTTACTGTGCTGGACACCAGAGTGAGTTCTCTAAGATGATTCTGCCCATCCTTTATGTGGAAGTGAGCTTTTTTGTGTTGCTAGATTTATTGAGGGATGATCAAATTATTTTTCCAATATTCTGACAGCCAGAAAAAGTTACTGTATCTTTTCTTTAGGCTCATTTTTATTATCAAAATCTGCCATTTTCACACAAGCTTGACGCAAAGCCTTCACAATTTCACTCCATGAGTTATAAATTAATATTAAAAATGCCGTTTGTGACACTCACTCTCCTCCTCTGCATTGGCTGCAGTCAAGAGTGTGACTGATTTACTGTCAACAAGTGAAGAAAAGGCACAGATAAAAGGACCTTAATTATATTTATCTAACTGTTGGAGGATGGGAGTGAGTAAAGTGTCTTGAACTGCCACATAACAGCTGCCAAGCGGTGACTGAAGCGCTTGGGCCCACTGCAGTAATGGTGTAACATAACGAGGAGTCATCTGTCATTCTGGGAATGGATGAGCTAATTCTTCCTCACACGTATTTCACGGCAGTTTAAGCTAACTTTCATTTTCTAATTGAGATTGACTAGTGCACACGTGGCCTGTTGCCACAGTAATTCAAATTTTGTGAGCTATCTGGAATATACAAATTCATGTGCTGGTTTTCATTTGAATGTCTTGAGCCATAGAAACTTGAGCTCCAAGTGGGCTTGGGAGAGGGAGATGCTTACCAGGCAGGTGCAGGGAGCCATCTCTTGCTGGTCCTGCTGTAGCTGGGTGCCAACAGCTCTGCTGCGATGCTCCGACAGCTGTAACGCAGGGGTTTGGCTGGATGGATTGGTACTGAAGGGAGACCAGCTTGTGAGTTACGCTGGTTCGCAACAAGAACTCTGTAGCACCATAATTCTCTCTGATACTGTCAGTGTTGGATCCAGAGGAAGAATAGAAGGCTAAGGCAGACATGAAATAAGCCTGCCCAGCTGGCTAGATTGAACGGAGTGACTTCCTGAATGGGAGGCTGCATCTCCACTATAGTTTCTAATAACCTTCGGAAGTTTTGATCAAATAATTTCTTAATTTTTTTTTAATCCTTTTCTGGTTTTGATTTGTAAAACATACCAGGGCAAGGAATTGCGCAAATTAGTTCTGTGTTATAAGGGAAACACTCTTACTTTGAAATCTGGACTGCTACAGAGTTCCATTGTTTCTCCACAATTTCTACAACATAAAAATTGGACAATCATCGTTCCCTGTTCATTTTCTAACGCTTGTGGTACTATAGTTTTTGTAGCTCTCCCCACCATCAAATTGCTTTTCTGAGGTGAAGGCCTTTGTTGTATCTAATCTGTCCTTGAGCAGCAACTGTTGATGCAGTCCTAATTATCCTTGTTACCTTCCTGCACCTTTTTGTTTCATTTCAGAAAGGGCATATTAGCTACAAGAACTCTGTGGTATTGGAGCTGAGCGCAGTCTGGTCTTACGCTGCGGCTTCTTACTGGTTTTTCTTTGCTCCTTTCATGGTAATTCTTATTACTGTTTGCTTATTCAACAGTTAAATTTTTAGAGGACTAAACATATGATTTATGTCCTTTCCTAAACAATAGTAATAGCTGAATTCATATTCGTATTAGGGTCATTCTCTTACCCTTCTTCCGTGTGCTTTTCTCTGCTGTTTTTATTACAGAATAATTTCTTCTTGTGAGATCCTCTTGAATCTCTAAAATTAGTTTAGTTTAATCTACTCCAGAACATTTTGCATTAACTGTAAACAGCCACTTAACTGTTTGCTTTTGAGATCATATATGAATAAAATAAAAATCACTGTTTCCAGCGCAGAGCTCTGGGTAACTCCCCTTTCTGCATTAGAGCATGCTGTTATTCTCATGGTTTACCAAGTGTGAGTTACCTACTTTCTCCGTAACCAAATCCTACTTGCTGGCACACTTGGCAGGGCTACTATCCATTCCCACTGAAGACTTGTCATGAAGCCGATACGAATTTAAAGTTTGCTGTTCCAAATGCTTTCGGCACGTGGGCCACGTGGACTGGACTTTGAAGGCTGCTGTGTGCTGGTGCAGAGCGCTGCTGCTGCATGAGTTGACCAAAATGCTGTGGCTTTCGCTTCTGTGTTGAGCATGACCATATTATATGAAACACTGTGTAAAGCTTCAGTATGAATACATTTTTTTTTTTTTCCAAATCTTGCTAAAATGGATCCTCCAAATAATCTGGTTTAGAGTGCATGTTGGTTCCTGACACGCGTGCTCTGCATCTGTAGCTTGTTTGTCTGCTATTTCTGTTCTCACTTCAGATCTAGAACCAAAAATACCGTGTGTGTTCGTATGTTTCTGAACTCACAGTAAGTAGGTAACGGTCAGGTCAGTAGCACAAAGGTATGATTGATTGATTTATATTTGACTTTTTCTGCTCCTAAGCAGCAGATGTTTGCTGGACTGGATACAATTCCTTGTCAGTTCAAACACTGATTATTTGGTTATAAAACACTTAGAGGTCCTGTTGAAGTAACTCCGGTGTAAAAACCTTAGATTTGTGACTGTTGTACCAATAAAATATGCTTGTTTTAATTGTAAAAGTTACTTTCTTTTAATTTTGAAAATGCATTTTTTTTGGGTGAGATTTGACATTTAACTTCAAGCTTTGGTTCTTGAATTTGGGTGATTAAAGGAAATCTTCTTCCACTGTTTCAGCCCTTTTTGGTCTTTCTTTAATATCCAATTACTTTTCTAAATTCCGTATATGTTTCTAAAGATACCTTTTAAACCGGAGATGTTCATGTTTGAAAACTGCTCAGTTGTCTGAGATTTAGCTGCCCTAAATGTAAACGATTCAGTTGGAAGTGGCGTGACTGGGTTAGTTAAAATTCTTCGCATGCGTGCAGATGAGCTGCAACGCAGAATTGCTTGAACTGCTTTCCACAAGGCACAGCTAGTGTTTCTTTAGAAAACTTTTGCTTATTTTCGGTTGTTATAGGTAGTGTAATTCAACTCGCTTTTTTTGCACGGAGTGGTTAGGAGTGGCTGACAGTCATTGCAGGGTATTTTTAGAGTGAGCCTATAAAACAAGGGGGTTACTGCCTTATATCTCTGCACTTAAACATTTTAGCTTATTGTGTAGGACTGGGGTCAGAGTTTTCAGTCACTGTGGAGTCTCATGAATTGGGATGTTTGCTTTAGAATAGTTATTGATAGAGAAAACAAGGCTTACTTTCTTTTATTTGCTGAACTTCACAGGTTTGGGAGAGGCAAGTGATTTCTTATTGCTTGGCTTATCTTTAGGAATAACTTCTGCCTTGCAATGATCAAACTTGTATTTTTCTGACAGTTTGAGAGTCTGAGTGTAGTTGCTGTGCTGGTAGTTCTGTTACGTACTGTCGTGGAATAGTGAATACTGTATTTAATTGCTGCAGTGCGGGGACAGTTGTGTGTGAAGAGTCTGGCATATTTCGCAAAATTCTAAGACTTAGGATAGGGCTTCTGGTAGCCGAATGTTTTAGCCACGCAATTGTTAATGGTGTATTGGAGTACAGTTCATGATTTCATTTCCTGGTTTCATTTGGTTTCATTCCTGGTTTCATTTCCTGGAATCATTCCTGATTTCATTTCATAAGCTATCTGCAATTTTTGTTTAACTTTGTTTTGTGCCAGTAAGATGTCGCTCTCATAACATTTTTTTATTCCCCCCCCCCCGCCTCCACCCTCATCTGTGGTGCAGATAGAATTGTCAAGTGCTCTGGAAACAGCTGTGGAGTGCTCACATGATACTTTAGCTCAGGTATGAGACAGCAAGAAAACTGATGGCTTTGAGAGGATGCCTAGTACCTCATATCTTATGATGACAGCGCATCACAATTCCTAAGAACACTGTCAGAGAAATTGATATTATCGTTACAGCTCTGACCTCCTTGGGTTTATATGAAGAGTTTGATTGCCATTTCTGCTGTATTTTCAAAGTATGATCTAAATAGTACTTTCACTGCTGGAAGGTGGGTTTTCTACAGCTGATATGCTTGTTCCAGTAGTCTTTTTATTATGTATCCAACACTTCATTTTTCTGCAACAAGGAAAATCCCCTTAATTAGAATTCTAAATAACAACAACAACAAAATGTATTCACTGGCTCAACAAATGAGCTCATGCTTCACCTTTATGTGTATTTTGATGTCTTAGAATGCTTACTTGCAGTATTGTATTATTAGATCTTAATTGGGTAATGAAAGGGTAAATGGGTTGGAAAGCCATGTGGTGAATAATGTGGTTAGTCATACTGTAGTGCGTAAGCAGGACTGTTAAGGTTTTAGTGAGCATGCTCATATGGTTACATGCCTTGGTTTGCTTCAGTGTGACAGTGCTGGATTTAATTAGATTTTATGGGATCTAAACTTACAAAAAGGCTCAAAGTTCTGCATTCAAAATCTGACACATGGGGTGACCTTTTCTTCCTTAGAAGATGAGGGTACTCTGTGTTCTTGGGCTGGTGAATAATTGCAGAGAAGCTGTTGCAGGGCAATTGCAGCAAGTTTTGGCTAACCTTTACAGTAGGCTTGGAGAGATAGGGCATTACATGTTTTTGTACTGTGTAAGTTGGAGAGGAGGGGAGACTGTTTGTTTAGCAGCAATGCTTAATAAGGATTTTTTTCAGAGAAGTAAAACTCCATTCTTGGCAGCTTCATAATAGACAGGGACAGACTATTTACCTTGGCGGCAATCGACTAGCTTTCCTAGCTTGCCACTTTCTTATAAATAAAATCGTCTTACCTTGTCATCTTAAATTTAGAGATTCAAAATGTGCATTAGAAAGCAAAATAGATCTAAATGTTTTGAACCACTTCTTTATGTTTGTGCTCATACTGCAGATAAGCCTGCCAAAATCTTGTCCCAAGAAAATGACTTGGAAAAAGCATATTTCCTCACTGGTGTCCTAGTGTCCTGCTTATAGCCAAGATTTACAATAATGTTCAAGTGTCAGCAGTGAACTGAGTTTTATGGGAAAAAGCAATGCAGAATACTCTTCTGAAATATGGAAGTGCAGGCTGTTTGCCTTTCCTGGTGTGAACCCTTGTGGATTTCGTAATAAAATTCAAGCTTTGACAATGCTAAAAAGATAGCTGTTAGACATGAGTCTTCGGACAGGTGTGTCCAGGTTTTACTTGCACAAAGAACTCAAAGCCATGGAGTTTTCTGAGGATACAGATCTTCACAGCCGTGCCAAGAAATGTTTTTGGAGTGTTTTCCTAGTAAGTAGGTTAGGCAAACGCATTTTTTTTTCACTGAGTTTAAGATAATTTGCATGTCCTCTTAGATCTGAAGTATCAGGTAACTTTGTCAGGAAAAACGCATCCTTATTCAGAAAGCTTTGATGTCAAGAAATGCCTGGTATTTCTTAGGCAAAAAACATATTAGAGATGGATTAACTTGTTTCTCTGGGTTTTGGGTTCTGTTTGGCTTGGTCCTTTTTTTTATTAGCAATATTAGGTGTATTTCACTGGGAAAGAGGACATAGCTGATAGCTGTGCAGCGGCTCCTACCTCACCTATGTGTGGCCAGCATGCAATGGGGGTATGAATGAGATTTTTTTTTTTTTTTTTTTTTTGAATACTTAGTCTCATTGTAACATGTTAATTGAATTCTTTTTATGTGGAGGCTTGTAAATTTTATAATGATCCCTATAACACATTGTACTTAAACCTAGATTTCCCTGCTGTTTGAAATGCGTACTTCTAGGAATTTTACTGATGTTACTCCTGATGGTTCAGGCTTGCAGGATTTATACTATGAAGCAAGAGGATGGCACTGGGGTGGGGGGGGCTGTGTTCCCTCCCGGCCCTGGCTACTCCGTACTTGTTGCAGGCTGCAGAGAGTACTTTGCCCTTACTTGACCCATGAGTTTCCTTTTTGGTTTTTTTTTTCCTAAATTGGTAAAGTAAATAGAAAACAGTATTAAATTCTGTGAGAAAACAGAAAGTAATCCCAAACGCTCTGAATGGTTTTAAAAAACTGCCTGAACCAAAGACTTAAAATCACATTTTATCCTTTTCCATTGCAAACAAAAAAGATACCACATAATCGAATGCAGATCAAATAGCCTTTTGAAGGCTAGAGTTCAGAAGAAAGGTAAAAATGGGGTTATGCTGTTTTTTTGTCCTCAATGTTGAAACTGTAAGTGGTTGCTTCGTGTGAAATTTGTAGTACCCCTCGCCTAAAATCTAACCACTTAAATTTGCAAACTCAGTTCCGGTACCAATATTGTCCTTCTGTCCTGCGGATTCTGTAGTTTGGATCACCTTGTAGCAGCAACTGCTATGCAAGAACCATTTATGCAAAATGTAAATGAACCGCTTATCTGAAGGTATGGGTATATGCGTAAACTCCTGCGAGGCGAGCTAAGCCTCACATTTGCATCAGCAGCAGCTCCCCACCTGATCCAGCTTCAGTTAATATGGAAGCTTACCCATCTCTCACTGAAGGGTAAATTGCTGGCTTGTGCTCACTGAAGGGTAAAAGTGAACACATTCATACAGCAGAGCAGCTAACGAGACATGAATTAACATGCTAGTTTATCTTGCAGTCATTTGTTCTGCAGCCATAACCTGATGATGCACAAGGCAATGAAGCCAGGAGTGCTTCAACACGCACTTTTATCCGTGACAACGTTGTTTCTGTCCCTCTGTCACCCCTGGGTCGTCAGTGAACTGATATGGGTTAAAATAATACCTTTTCAGGTGGTCAGAAGAATAATGGTGCCAAAGCCCTCTTTAAATTGGCTTTGGAGCTGTGTTTCAAAATACCTAAAATATATCAATTCGCATAAAAACAAATAGCAACATAAATATATAAACTCACTAGGTGAATAACTTGTCTTTTCAATGCCTTTCGTAGATGCTCGTATGGTGCTTTGGGAACTGGTGTAATGTTTAGTCTAATGTTGTAATCTCTTGGATTGCAAAAGTGGTGAAGGTTTTCTTGGTGAGTGTGGGGGTTTTTTTGGGTTGGTTCGTTTGTTTGTTTGTTTTTCCAAGGGGCACGAACATTCAGATAACCTTGAAACGTAACAGAACCCAAAGTGGCTCTGTTTTCTCTCTTCTCCAGCAGATTTTAGTGCTTTCAGCCTTTGTTACTGGTTTGTCTCTGATACAATGCTACGTTTTGTGATTTAGCTAGAATTTTGAGTTTCCCATCTTGGCTTTCCACCAGGTTTAATCTTCAAATACCGTTTCTCCATTGTCCTCTCTCCGGGTCCAAGCTGGATTTGGGGTTATAAAAGTGAAAAGTAAATAGTGTCTGTGGTAGTTTGATTGGTTTCTTTTTGGGGGTTTTCAAAATGCTTTTAATTACAAGGCAAAATTCAGTTGCTAAATACAGAAAAAATCAGGGACAGATAACTTCCAGCCTGCATAATCCCGAGGCAGAGTGTAAAACTCTTTACAGTGTCAGTGATGCTGTCAGTAGAAAATACCCTGCCGGCTTGTTGCAGGCTAGGTTGGTGTCTCTCGTTGTGTTGGTGGGCACGCTATGCTTGCCTGGAAAAGTGAAGTGCCCCGCAAAGAATTCAAAGTGGAAAACGCTCACATGTTCTTCTCTAGAGCTCCTGCGCAGGGATTTTGAGCTCCAGACAAAATTAGTAGAAAGTTAAGCACCTAATTGCAGCAATTCATGTGCTTCTCCTCTCAAATACTCAATGTGTGTGAATTGTTTTACTTAACGCTTTCCTATCAGATGGCAATCCTAGTTATATTGGGCTGACATGCATGTTAAAAGCAAATTAGGTGTTTATAGGGCAACCTGTTTTGCAACCTACTCCAGTCTGACATCTCAGAAAATCCGAGTGTGGCAGTTGGAGAAAGCCCACTGGTTGCCTGACCGGAAATTAATTTTGCTATTTGTCGGCATTTCTATTAAATAGAACAAGCTATTTTTAAACTGCTTGTTGCCAACATGACCTCAAAATTAGAACATGCAGGAAAATGGGTTTGGTTTTCAGTGAAAAGGAAATACTTTTGGGCAAAATGCCACTTAAGCTTCTCATAGGAAGTGTAGTTGAGGAACTCTCATTCTCATCCTCCCCCATGGACTTGAGATTCCTGGTCAGAATAAATCTCCGATAAGGCACCAGTCTCATGGGCAAAAGCAATGTTCCTGGGAGAAGTCCAAGGAAATGCTCACATAAGCAAATGTTCTGATAAGGCAATTAGGCTGTGATTTCACAAGTGGTACGGCAGCTGCCTGCTGTTCTCAGTTCTTGTTTTTCTTACTTACTGAAGCTTCTGAGATTGGGTTACCTTCATAAATTTTCCACAGGTTGCTTTTACACGGTTGTAGGTTTGAAATTTCTACAATGCATTTTTTCATCTGTCATGCCGGCAAGTGAGTCTTACTGCATTTGTTTGTACCAATTTGAGAACCTGTTGCCCTTTTTGGTGGAGCAGGGTGTCTATGCCCGTTTCTCAGTCCCCCGAGTGCAAGTTGGGCAGCTGGGCTCTAAGCTCCGGGCTGGCGGCACTCCTGAGCTTTGCACCTCCACGACAGGAGCTCATCATGCCAGTCTTCCGCAGGGACAAGAGTGGGTGTCTGTCCTTGTGAGCTGAGGTGCTGTGTGTCGATCTGCTGCAGTACGGTGTCACCTTCCTGAGGTGATTGAACCCCCCCCC
>VYZM01018295.1:90542-128406 GCA_013398915.1 Dromas ardeola
TAGACTCCTCTGTCTGCAGTTGGTAAAGTGAAACACATAACTAATACTGCTCTTGTGCCTCTCTAAGCTGTAATGGAGAATAGAAGCCTTGCGTCTTCTCTTAAAACTTTCAGAATTGCCTTGCACGTTCAAAGATTTTGAAATGGCTAATTAGCTTGTAAAATAAAGAAACTGTGTTTGTAGAGGAGCTGCTTCAGCTTCTTCAGTGATAAGAAATGTGCGTGTTTTTTATTTTGCACACATGTTCTAATCTCTAAATCCTACCAAGTAAATTCAAGAAAAAATTTCATTTTACTAGTTATGTCAGGCATTTTGCAGCTGTGAAGGAACGAAGCTAACACTGCTTTATAACTAGATAATTGGGACTGAGAATCCCTGAGCAACTTCCTGTCCCTGCTCTTACACTGTTTGTTAGAGCTGGTGGCTATTCTAGGTACACGCTCCCTTCCAGGGACAGTCATCTGGCCTTTGCCATATGTCTAAACCCTTCACTTAATTTGCAAGAGAGATTTGGATTGCTTGGAGTGCTGCACCTTACTGCTTTCAGATGCTCATCAAGCATCTTTGAGTGCAGGTGTTTGCTGCAAAAGTGGCATTTGGTCTGGTTGTTTCGCTAATGTAGAAATACTTCAGGAATTATCCCTTATGCTGAAAGAATGCGCCACGATGCTACAAGACCAGGCAGCATTGCATTCATTTGCCACTGAACTCGTGCACATGACTAGCATGCGTATTTGCACTTCAACAGGTATTAACTTCACCACACTTAAATTTCCCACTTCTAGTGGTGTTTTCCTTATCTGTGGCTATATCTTTAAATTAGCACGTATTGTGCAGTATTGCTTTTAATAGATTATGGAAAGACAGAAGATTCTAGAGAAATGAGCCAATGCTGCCTGTTAAGATACGGCGGGAACTGGCTTCCCTAACGACTTACAGCTTGAGGAGGAAAGTAACAGTTGCTGAAGGAGGGTTTGGGGAGTCAGTGACAAAACTCACACCTTTTTGTTGTTTGGAATGGCTAAAGTGCGTCATGAGTTACAAAACAATATTTTTAATTTGGCTGATCAGAATTAGTACTGGTGGGCAGTGATTTTTCTGTAATGGTTTCAATTTCTGACTTTTGTTCAGCTTTGAAATTGTTGCATTTTGAATTTAAGCTCCTTAAATGTCAGATACCACAAACATGAATGTGTTGATTTTTCTCACCTATGTGAAATAGTTTTAACTGGAAAACACTAGTTCTTCTCAAGGTTTAAAATAGTATTCAAAGTGTTTTTAAAGCTGCTTTCATACAAGGGCTGCCTATTGACACCCATAAACGTCTATATTCTGTAGGTTAGTTAATCTAGTGGGAAATAAGCATATATAATCCAGTGAGATTTTGTTGCCTTGCATTTTGCAGTGTCATTTTTTTTTTCTATCAAAATTAGATGTCATGGTTGTAAGAAGGCTTCTTTCTCGGGAAAGAGGAGCAGTATCTCAAGAATTCTTTCAGCATGTTTTCTACATTCCCCCACGTTGTATCCCATATGATTTTACTTCTGTAGCTGAATAGTGAATCTTTGTATTAATAGTGCTTTCCTTGATAGCTTCTTGGCTAATTGTAGTTTGAATCTAGTAAAGGTGAGCATGTCTAAAGTATAGATTGGCTTGTATATAGAAACTGATACGTAAGAGAATCGTGTATAAGAAGCATCTAATTCTAGGCTTTGGAAATGTAATTACAGAACTGTCTTCCCCCTTTGAAGAAGTAAGACTATGTAATTGTTCAGAGATTTACCCAGGACATGGAAGTCAATTCAGTGCATTTCAAGGGCTGGACTGTGCCCCTCAATAAAAGCATGAACCTGTCACTCATACATAAAGACCAGCACAGGCACCTAATTTTAGGGCAGTCTTAGGGCTATGAATCCTCGCCTTGCATGGGTGCCTTGGAAGCTTGTGCTACTGGTGTCTCATTTGGTCGCTCTAGGTAGGTGTTTAAATTTGGGGAGGCAGGATTTCACGTACATCACTCTTCAGAGCTTCTCTGTCAGCTGTTTTAGGTAACCTTGTGCCCAAGAGTAACAGTTATTCCTGGGTCAAATGCATCAGTTGCTGTGGAAAGATATTAAACAAGTAATGCGGCTTTGTGTTTTCCACTTTGAAGTGAATATCCATCTATCTTTGAATCTGCGTCCAAAATATTTTCCTTTCACAGGTACCTCCATTCATATCTGCAGAAGCTCAGATTTTTTACAGGGACATTTGTCAAGATAGTGGTTGATCCAAAGTGGCTAAATGTGTGGTTTGGTGCCTATTGGCGTATTCTTTTTTTCTTCTTCTAGGACGTGAAAATCTGAGAAATGAACAAATTACGGCAAAGCTTTAGAAGAAAGAAAGATGTCTATGTCCCAGAGGCCAGTAGGCCTCATCAGTGGCAGACTGATGAAGAAGGCGTTCGAACTGGCAAATGTAGCTTTCCTGTTAAGGTAAGAGTTTTCTGCCGTTCTTTCGGATATCCATGAGATACTTTTGCCATGAATTATTATTTGTGGGGTTTTTTGGCAAGCATAAGCCAGCAGCATGCTTCATTACACACTGACCTATTTTACAGTCAGCTCTCATTGCAAGGGATGTGGCTTTTTTTAAAAACCCAGATGAGTCATGTAACGAATGCCTTGGAAAATCACTGTCTGAGATATCCTGCATTATTATCTAGTTGAAATAAATCACGTAGCTAGGCAGAGGAGTAATATAATATTTGTCTTCATTTTTCTGGAAGAGCAGAAATGATAGACCTCTTGGATTGCATGGAAAGGTACTCGGTTCTCTCTGTTAAAAGTGGAGTTACGGTTACAGTTTGACTTGTAAGGTAAGTGGTGGGTTCTGCTTGGAAAGGAATCCTTCCTCCCTTTTGATAACTGAAAACATTGCAAAGTAACACCTGGGTTTCCTTCCAGTGCTTGAGGTTATAAGCACTTGCTAACTTCCGAGAGTGTCTTGTGTGTTATGATTTTGTGTGTGTGTATATTACAGACTATTAATGCACGTGAAACTGAAATTACCTTTTTGAATTCTGAGAACTCATTCCAGATTATCAGAGTATTAGAAATAGTTATTTTCTTTTGTGTCACCATTTGTCCTTCCCCTTTATTTAAGAAATTATATTATTTTAATATTTTAGAATAGTATTTAATACTAATCCTTAAGAAATATAATAATAAATAGGAAATTAAGGTGTCTTGTTGCATATGCTCCCCTTGTAATCAAAAGCTTTCTTCCTCAAAGCACACTAATACTAACTGTATAATAGATTGTAAGCAGGTGACACTTATGGAAAGCTAACTTATTAAATATCTGTGCACAAGGAAAACAGTCTATGGTCCTGACACCTAAGGACCTCTTACTAGTTTTTATCTGTATTATACTTAAAGTAATTCTGTCTGATAGTTAAACAGGTGACGTTGCTAAGTGGAACTCCTGAAACTGGCCGTTAAATATTTTTGTAAAGCTGTGGGTCCATGCAGATATACAATAAATTTGAGAACTTTCACACTAGGTTCATGTCCTACTTTACCCTACTATAGTTGCTTATGTGTGCTTTTACGTACACTCAAGAGTTTATAAGGTTTCTAGTTTGTTATGGTTGCTTGCTTATTCGTCTTTGTCCTGTGTTAGTTTTCTGGTAGAAGGAAGGCACTGTAATCCAATGCTAAACTGAGATGGTGTTCTGCCAGAGCTTTGAAAGTAACTGCTCTGTGGAAGCTCAAACTTGGGTTAAGGTTTAGTACTGTCTAGGAGAGAACAGAGCTGTTAGCTTAAGGATCGTTATTTTTTAATAATTTAGCCATTACACAGGTTGAACAGCGAAATGCTCAATTTCTAGACATTTACTTTCACTCCAACTTTTTCAGCCCTTTACTGAACACAAAGGGTGTGAACCGCTTGTTGCTGTTTAAAGACTGGCTTTATTTTTTACTTGGAGTCAGGACTTGCACTTAGAATGACAAATGTTTCCTGTATTTAAATGAAGCATTAATCTATTCTGGGCACATGTACCCAAAGTCAAAAAAGGTTTTAGGCTATTCTGTGCTGAAGAGGTGTAGAAATGGACGAGTCTTTGTATCCTGTCATCATCATGGCACTTGTTTACCCTTATTTGCCCACTTTATATTGGAATTCAATGAATTAATTTAATTTGTTCATTGGAAAAAATACTCTGAAGTAAATGCATCTTTACACGTTTCCTGATTTGATCAGAATGGTAGACTAATATTTAAAGAATTTGCAATTAGATGAAAACTTAAAATCAGAATAATTTGCCATTAAGAGGTGTTTTAGCTTAGTCGATTAGAATTTATCTTGCAAAATACTGTGCCTTGAGATGGGCAGTAGTGGAAATTTTTATTAGGCTTGGGATGCAAAGTGGGTGTTAGCTGGTGTTTAATAGATACAGACAGGAAGTATGCCATTGTGAGCGAATGAGATAAACCAGATGTAGAGTCATCGGTTTAGTGGGTGGTACTATATTTTGCTTGCAAAAAGAATAGAACTTTGTGCTATTGAAGGAGAGTATCCTGTCACGCTGTTCTTGGGTATTATTCGAAATTTATACATTCCAGGAAAAGTACGCTATCGCCTAGATTCTTAAATAGCCGATGAGGTGACTTCTCTTCCTGGTGCTCCTCAATGGAGCAAAATAAACAGATATTTTGGGAAAAATGGTTAATTAATAGGAATGCATTCAAGTCTGAAACATAGGGAAAATATCTTCATTTTCTTAAAGTTCCTAAGTGGGAATTCCAGAGGGGCCCATTGTGTGTAGTATAGCTGCTCAGCCATAGTGTAATGTTTCGGGGGGTGTGTGTGTGTGTTAGTCTGTCCTTATTCTTTATGGTCTGCCTTGCCCACTCTCTAAAAATCATCGGCTGTGGTTCTTTGGAGATCAAAGCATAGCTGAGTGGAAAGACTGGAGTCTGGCGTGCACAGGGATGATGAAGATTTTACCTGTATAGCAGGTGAAGACCTGAGAATTGTTAACAAATGTCTCTACAGCTGTCTTTAAGGTTTTCTGTATGAAAGTAAAATACATGAAACTAATGTAGTAGCAGCCACGTTGAGGGTTTTGTTTCTTCTAATGCTTGCTATTTTAATTTAGGTAAGACTCTTAACATTCATTTTTTGGAGATAGGAGACTGGTACAAATGCAGAGTAGGGAACATTTGCTCTTGGTTTCTCTTGTAAAAGAGAAAGATCATGAACGTTTGATGGATGAAAGAAATGTCACTCTCTTAAAGTAGCATTAAGTTCGTGTGTGTTTTAACTTCTTGCCTTTGGGCATTTATACTTTGCCTAGAGTTAGGGTGTTTGTAGAGTGCTAGCCCAAATTTATCCTTTTTAAGATATTACAGAACACGTGGAAGCACTTTGAAAGTCATGTTGCAAATAGGATTTCATCCTGCCTTCAGCCTTCATTCTGTTAGTGTTGGGCAGGGACTCCAGTACCTGCTCGTTCATTGTGCTTTGAGGGTGCTGTACTGCAAACAGATTTAATGTTGTTGAAAGGATTTCCGTGTTGGCACAGTTCTCGGTGCTTTCCCTGTGCTACGTCCACAGCTGATCCTTATTGGTAATTAAAGTCGGTAAGTGTGCTGTTGGATTTTGAGCAAATCTGATGCATCTATGGATCATCTTCATTTCAGTAGAGAAGATGTGGAAAGTATTGGCAAAATTCCTTATACATTGTTGCTTTAAAATTGAGGGAAGTGGTTTTGATGCACAGTTGGTTCTCTCCGGTGCTGTGCTTATAAATTAGGAGCTGGTGGTAATCCTGGGTACGTACTGTTACTTTTAGGCAATAACACTTTTTTGTTGTTGTTTAACAGTCTGTGTTTTTCCACTAGTTGGAGTGACTGTGTTGTATGTAATGAGCTACCGATCATATTTTTCTCAGTCATCTTAGTGTGCGTAGGATGTATTTACAGATAGCTCTTCACTGTGTTAGAAATCCAACCATGCTTGAGGTGGTGATTTGACACATTCAAAAGAGGGCCTTGGGGTGGCTGCTGACTTCCCTGCACTGCTCTTCTGCGTAAACGGCTTTGAATCGGCTAAGGTTGCATTGGAAGAAGAGCCAGGATGCTGGAGCATACGACTGAGTGTGGTTTTTTTTTGCACTCCACTGCATCAGCAGAGAAACAGGTGCCTGTCTGTCAGCAAAGGTATGAAAAGGGTGTTAAACTCATGTTTAGACAAGCAAACTTCCGCTATTCCATTGCTAACATAACGGTATTGCTCTCCTAACTTTTGTGGTGTGGAGACATGATACGCTGCAGCTTTTATAGATGTACTCAGAGTTGCCCTGTTATGAAATGTGGCACTGTTACAGCTGCTGGAAGATCTGTGTAAAAGTATATTTTCAGGGGTCAATTCTCTTCCGCTGTCCTAACAAACTAAAACCGACCATGTTTCAATAGTGAATCCTCTCTCTGAGGGCAAAAAAAGCATGAGAGATATGTGTAATGTGTAAGGGACTTAGACTGAGACATTGTATTTAAATCTACGGAAGTAGATTATTCTAACAGACATTACAGCCGTGCTTATCAGTGCTATAATTTATTTTTACGCAATCTTTGTACATTGTAATTGCAAAAAGTGAAGTTCATTGACATACACATTTTCAAACTTGCTTTCTTGCTTCAGACACTACCTCACTTAGAACATGCAGCTGCTCTATGTTTTAATGACTAAAATATTTGACACTAGGGCGTCTTTTGTCTGAAATGCCTTTTCAAATATCCCTCTGGGTAAGTAGTTTTTATTCATACAAATGCACTTTAGAGTAGCTGGGCTGTGAAATTTATATCAGAAAAATTAGGTCATTTCCCTCTACTTAAGAGAACTAAACAAATCAAACATTTGCAAGTTCTTGGTGGTTCTAACCAACTGGGCATGTTAAACGGAATATTAACAGCTGATTCCTACCCGTGGTTCTAAAAGACACAACAGTCACATATATCTTGGGTTAATTTAATTAGCCTTATTCTCTCACTTTCATGTTTTTGGTGGTCAGTCTCTTTTGACCTTAATGTGCCGAAGGGTACTGTTGCCTATAGGCCTGCAAGTTTGCTTGCCTATTTTATTTCATTTATTCCAACTGTAAGACTAAAGGTATCAGCGAAAAAGGTCCATGTTGTAGAGTAACAAACCACATTTGTATTTTTGAATTTGAAGTCCAGACTTTGCTGCCAAGTGCCTGGTATCATGTGAATTAGCCTTTCCACTCTGTGCTAGTGTTGACAAATAAAAATTGTATGGACGCAGTTGTACATTCACACATAAAAGAATTGACTTCACAGTGTAAATACTCTTCAACTGTTTCCTGTCTAGCCTTTGCTTTGGTGGAAGATGTTTGGAGGACACCATACTGCTCCGTATTCAAGCAGAGACAGAAGAAAAAGGAGCAGGGAGCAACTTGCGCTGAGTCTTGTACTGGGACCTGTGAGTGCCAGTTTTCATCCCTGGGGTCCCTGTGACCCGGCAGCGTGCAATGTCACTAGGCCATACGTGGCCCTGCGGAAACTGCCATCAGTAGGACACAGGCCATTTCTGTCACTTTACTGCGTGCTCTGGCACCACTCAAGGCTGCCCAGTTGTCCTCATTAAGTTTTGGAATTTACATATTGAACTTTATTGCTTAATGTCTAATTTATAAATCTCGTATTAAAAAGAACATCTTATTTTTAGTCAGTTTGTAAATACAGCTTGCATGTGCTTCTGTTCTCCAGATCAGAAAGCCTGGTACTCAGCCCAGGTAACTGTGGCTTTTATTTTATGTCTTAGTTTGAAATAATAGTATCTGTGAAAGAGTTCAAAAATTTAAATGCTGAAGTGCCTTTAAATTAGGCATGTGATATTTTTGACTGTGAAAGCTTGAGATGCTTGAATAGTCTTTGGAAACTATGTTAAGTATTTTTAAGAAGTTAATGTGACAAATCTGCTGATTTCTGAAATGTTGCACAGCCTTACACGTTAAACACTACAAATCCCTACCTCTTAAGGCATGCATTGATGTTTGCACTGAACAATAACCATTCCTATTGAATGCTAACCCAGCAGCAAGCAAAGGTATGTTTTTAAAGTCCTAAAGCATTTAAGATCGCAGGAAAAAAAGCTTGAAGACAGATAATTATAAAAGAATTGTGATGATAAAAGAAGGTGTGAGAGTTGCCTCAAGCATATTCCTATGCATTTTTGTCACGATTAAAAGGGATGTAGTGCAATCCCTTATCTTTAAACTTTTCACACTTGTGTCCAACCTTTAGTTTTGTTTGAATAGCCTTGCAAACGAGAAGTTTTAAATGAAGCCTCTTACTCAGTTTTAAAACTCTCTCTGTCTTTTTCCAAGGTCAAATTCATAAATTGTTTAGTAAACTTCAAACTGTTTTAAAGATATGCCTACTAACGTTTAGAGGCATAAAAATGGTTTGAATGTCCTTGCAGAAATACTTCTTTTAAATGTAATTTAGGTGTTGGAAATAAAATTTTTAATTCTGCGTGTTTTGTTTTTTAAAATTAGGATCATAGAATGTGTTGAGTTGGAAGGGACCTTTAAAGGTCATCTAGTCCAACCCCCCCTGCAGGAAGCAGGGACATCTTTAACTAGATCAGGTTGCTCAGAGCCTCATCAAGCCTGGCCTTGAATGCCTCCAGGGATGGGGCCTCCACCACCTCTCTGGGCAACCTGTTCCAGTGTTTCACCAAATTAAGGGGTTGCCAGTGTCATAAATGGAAACTGAATTTTTTGGAGGAATTCCCAGAAAAGTAGGAATTGCACGTCAGAGTGAACAATTGAAAACCTAAGTGTAACAGCACATCCGTGAAGCCGTAAAGGAGCTAGGAGAAATAGTGGGTTTAAGCCTCATCAAGGAAAATTTAGGATAGGCACTAGCAACAACAGCTCATCAAAGCAGCCACCCTTTCTAACAGTGAGGCATGTAAATGACAGAGTGGAAGGTCTACCCTATTGATCTCCAGTTACAGAAATGTCATTATACTTCAAGGCTGACTTCTCTGATGTAGATGTGGCAGTAGATCCTACCTTGAGGCAAGTGCTGCCCTACATAACCTTCTGAGTTCCTTCTCTGCCTCATTTTAGGGATTTGTGAGAATATGAAGAATATAGCATTTGTGTATCCTGTACTGAGCTTTGCCACTTCATCTTCAGTAGCCCTGAGGGGAAATGTTTGTTATTCCCTCACGGTGTTGTTTCTGTTCACACTGATAAATATGATACAAGAACCAGTAAGTGAAATGCGCAGTGTGGCTTTTAGGTGGGTGTGATGTGACGAGACATGGAGAACTACTTGTACGGATACTGCTTTGGTTTTAGTTAGGTTCTTTTGACCCATGCTATTCAGAGACATTTAGCAGTCATAGGCTGTTTTGGGGGGTTTAACAGGTTGATGAGACATTTTCATTTCTGGTGACTTAGGGAAGTGGAAGAAGTTGGACCTTAAGGACGTGTGTGGTATTGTAACTAACCTGTAGTTTTGACTATGCAGAATTAAGTTTATTTTGTTGTTTGATGCTTTGTCATGGAGTTTGTTGTCTGTTCTTCCACAGCTCTGTCTAAGCAAACATCTGTTTCAAATCGATAAATTAAAAAAGCAGGAGCATGGGTGTGAGAGAGGAGAGAAACAGAGTATTGAACATTGGAATGTAAATCTTAGAGAAGTCAGTGGAAAAGTAGCTCAGCTTTAAGACGTATCCAGGCTTTCTGGATTTAAGCTTACTAGTTGCAAGACAGCATTTCACTGTGAAACTGTGGAGCTCAGGCTTTAGTTCATGAGCAATACCAATTCCAGAAGCATATCTGCACATGCAAATGCCAAGTAGTCGGCTTACTGTTACAAATAACACCCTAGTTCTAGAGAGAATAGTACTTCCACAGCGGAAGAAAGAGGAATGTCATTGCCTATAGGAAAAAAACCAAGGAAACGGGGGTATGCTTCTCTCTGTGGCAGCTAGTTCCCTAGCACGGGACATCTTGGCCAAGTCTTGGAGTAAGCTCATTTCCCACATCCGTCTACTTTCAAATGTAATCTGAAGAACCTAATCTGTTATTGCAAATAAAACAGCGCATGTGAACATCTGCTGTTACAGAGGGAACTTCAATGATTTGTGTAGCTGTGTGTGTTTGCAAGAGAGGCTGTAGTAGCATGTTACCAGGCTTGAACAAACAAATCTGGCTCGAGTGAGTTGTCCAAGTGGAAGGAGTTCTGGTGAAGGATCTTTCTTTTTGCCAGCTCTTATTGTCGAACTTCGAAATTTTGAAAGCTGAGTCAGCCAAGTACTTGTGAAAGAAATGAAGACAAAGAAGGAAGATCCGGGCCGTATTTCTTGTACTAGGACATGGGTGGTAGATCTGTTTCTGCCCTGATACATCAGCCCTTGATGTTTTCTTAGAAGCAATTTCAATAGCTTATATTTGGGGGAAGGCAATAGGACAGCCTCACCAAAACCACTTGATAAGGTAACTTAAGTTGTTCGTTTTCAGATGAAGTTGGAAAAAGTTTAAAATGTTGAAAAATAATAAAGTTTCTGAAGTACTTTTCAGGTTCTAAGGGCATTTTGCTATGTGCCGGTTTAACTTGTTCCTTGTGTTGATTACTTTCTGTTTGACTTGAGATTGATACCAAGCACCACCATCTGTAAAAGAGAACAGACTCTTTTTTTTTTATTACTTGCTGTACCATCATCTCATATTTTTTCTTTTTTTTCCTGAAAATGTTAATATAAGCAATACTTCTGTTTGGAAATATTTGTGTTAAGGGGTTCTCCAACAGCCCCTGAAAGTATTTTATTTGAATTACAGCTCTATTTTATGTTACTTTGTATGTGGACTCTGCCCACAAGGATTTTAGCTTTCTCTAAAAGATTTGGTGGTTAATTTCTGGTATAACGATTAAATCTCATACAGAACATCTTATGGCTGAGAATTGCTGATGTCATGGCTATCATTCATTGGTCGCTATGGAAATTAAGTAGGAATGCATTCAATATTAATACTGCATTCCTACTATGTGCACTTTCATGATGGAAAAGTAGTCGCTCTCTCCAGGAACGCTAGCTGCAGTGATCCTTGTGGCAAGGAGTGCTCTTTGCAAATATGTCCAGGGCACCCCCTTCCTTACCGTTCTGCAAAGTCATCAGCCACCGTGGTATGGCTTATGCAGTTCACATTGATTTTGTGCACCCAGTAATTATGCGTCCCAGTCCTTGAGTGTGTGTGTGGTAATGTTGCCGTGATGGATTTGCATGAGACGTTACTTATATAGGACAAGTCGTTGCCCAGGCACTTCGCAATATGTTCCTTCTCCTTAAGTTTGAAAGGGAAGTTCCTTTCAGAGATCCTGAAAGGTTGTGTATAGAAGTGTGGGACTTGTGTATGTGCTGTTTAAAGTGATTTCCATGCAATCTATTCCTGTGGCAGGACAACAGAATTTGGTGATGGTTTATTTTTGTTAAGTCCTGAATTCTGGTGTTTTAACTTCCATTTCAGGCTGTGAGGAGCAGACCATGTCTTAATCTAACTAGCAGCTGTGTTTTCTGTCTCTTAAATTTTGAAATGTCATTCATAAAATGCTGTTGCACTAATAAGTTGAGATAATATTTAAAATTTAAGGTTAGATAGTGATATAATTACAATTTAACGCTTCTGATTAAAATGTAAGGGTACTAGAAAAAAATCTCAGTCTGGAGCAGAGCTGCTTGCCAAGTTTCTTGAATAAATATTTACGTCTTTGATTACTACCCATTGAAAGTCAGATAACTATTGAAGCACTGGTTAACTACAGGAGCCATGTATATGTACTCTCAGCCTCGTGGGGGAAAAAAGTTTTTAGAAATAAGCCTGAAGAGTTGGAAGGAGACCTGGTGCTCAAGGGACACTTGGCTAAAAAAAAGAGGAGGACCACAGCTTTCAGATTATACAGTTGAAAGTTATTTTTATGAGAAAGAAACTTAAAAATATGTGGGTGTCTATAAGGAATTAACGCACCACCACCCCACCCTAGAAAAAAACCCAGGAAGAATTTTGAAACTGGCTATAAAATGTACAAGGCCACCAGTACTGATACTGATGAGCTTCTGGCTTCTGCAAAAGTGGTGTAATGGGAAGAACAAGGTTTTTTTGATGAAGGGCTTAAAGTGTAAAGTGTAAGTGCAAACAAAGCACCTTTTTGTCCTCTATATCATAAAGAAGTGTTGTGTGGCAGTGTAATTTCTTTTATAATTCAGAATTGATTGATGCTCAATGAGGTCTGTGGATTGTACCCTTTTGGTGTGGGTAGATGCACTTGATATGTGCAATAATGTCCCCATTCACTGGAGTGGAAGCAGTATTGAAAACTGGAGCTAAACTTGCTGTCTCTAGCAGCAGTGGCATGACTGATTGCTGAAAGTTAGAGCATGGGACTTGAATAGAGGTTTGGCAACACAGGGGAAAATGGTTGTCTGTTTTGGAGTGTGACATGAGGCAATATTTACCCTGCTCTGTTTCTCCCTTTTCCAAGCAAAAGGCAGGTTGCCAAGTACAGGGACTGAATGGTTTGAGTCTTCAGACAGAAACTTTTTGCCTGCACTGAGGTAAATGAGACATGCAGGTAGCTCAGGAAATCCAGAAGTTGTTCTCTATTTGTATGATACTTTACTCAGTGGTCATGCAAATTAGATGGCTCATTTCGTGCATCTAGCTTTTTTTCTGTCCTCTATAAACATCAGCTTTGCTCCCGTCTGTATCCCCCCCTTTTTAAAGAGAAGCTGACAAACTTTCTTAAGTTACTAAACTCAGAACTTTCCCCTGACAAATATACACAACCACAGAATTTCTGCATCTCTGGGACTTCCAGAGGAGTCATGGCAGAAGAACGTCTACGATAGTTGTTGGTATAAATATGTACTTGCAGACACATAGTAAATGCATCTTTAGTTGTTAATATTTGTGTATTTTTTAGGATTAAGATTTTCTAGTTCGTGTGTGTTCTGGAGAAATGAAGATCTTGCGCAAGTGTTCAGCAAGCTCAGCTGAGGGAGTACAGTTGCTGTTTTGGCAGCTCCAGCATTCAATTATAAGGCTTCAGCCTCACAGAGCTCATTTTGAAAAAGCTCTGAAGTGCCAGATCTCTTTTCTTTACCTTGTAGCTTCTATGCAATTTATTTTTCAAGCTGTTCTCCAGCTGTGAGGGCTGGTTTAAATGAAATTCTTGCAGAATTGTTCTGTCCAGATTTACTCTGTTTTACAAATGCCACATAGTGAGATTTAATGTTAAAGCCCTCTGTCACTTAAGATCTTTCAAATCTTCCAGCAGTTTAATGATATGTAGGGTGATACGTAGAATCTCCTCTTTTGGAGCATCTTGCCTTGCATGAAAAAACCCCTCAGCTTTCAAAATTCTGTTAAATCTTTAAAACAGCCTGAGTTTGTCCACTTAGTTGAATCTATTATATTATTCTGATAGAGCACTTCAATATGGTGCTACAGAGCAAAATCTCTTTTTGATCATCTAGTTAACTATGGTATCCTAATTAATGAAACAAAAACTGGGAGATTTCAGATAACTCGTGACAGAATATTCTGTGATGGAGTGGGACTTCTCAATAGATTATTAAACCTAGGTTTACCACTGCATTAAGTGACACAAGTATTGATTCTGATATTTTAAACCCATTTCTTTACTCTCCAGCTAGACTAGGATATAAATGCTGAATTGCGTACAATTCTTACAATGCCATGTAAATTGGGGTAAGTTCTGTTGACCTGTACCTCTTATTACAAAACATCAGAAAGCTGTTATTTAATAGTTTCTATGGTTTGCTTCAAGAGTTAAGTACTTTGAATAGGGGTATGAATGTTTCTGAGAGAACATTTCCTTCCCCTATCAAAAAGAACTAGGTAGGGAGAAATTGGAAAACTTAGACCTTCCCCACCCCCCCAACCCCCNGCTACACTCCGATGTATTTCTTGAAATTGCTTTCTTGATAGGCTAATATTAGTCTGGATTATTAATTTAAAAAGCTTTGAAATTTGCAGTTTCTATTCACTGTTGTTTTGTTGTTTTTAAGTTGTGATAAGATGAATATACAGAAAACTGGTATTTTTTTAAACTTTTTGTGAGAATGATGAATGTTTCAGTGTCCATGTAAGAGCCTGGTGTTGTAACGAACATAAACAATTTTGCTTGACAATTTTAAGAAAAAGGGGGGGAGGAAAAAAGAGGGCGCCTTTTCTGTTTGTTAAAATTTATTTTGACATGAACTTTCCAATATATTTGGTAATGTTACTATGCATTATAATTCAGTTTTTGATACTAAATATATTTATCATTATTCAAAAATAATTTATTCACAGCTATCTCTATTGACTTCAGGTTTTCACACTATGCTAGTGAAAAAAGTGACTGAAGTGCATGCTGAATAAGCAGGAAAACACTGTTCTACGTTTCCATTTCATTTTTTCCCCTGAGTAAGGAGAATCTGTCTTTCCCTCAAAATTTCTAGATGTATGATGTCTTTCTACTGATGCCAGTGCCCCATATACATACCAAGTCAAACCTCCAAATACAGGTCTCAAAAGAAGGCTAGCAGCGTGCTAATGTCCATCATCTCAGCCGTACTGAGCTGGATTCAGAGATTGGATTTTTAAACCCAGTGAGTTTAAGGAGCTGCTATTAAGCTTTTCTCCCCCTACTCTCTTTCTTTCCTGCAGTACTTGGGACACGTCGAAGTGGATGAATCCAGAGGAATGCATATCTGTGAAGATGCTGTGAAGAGACTGAAATCTGTATGTATATTTGTTTCATGGAAAAGCTGGCTTTGGGGCTGTGAGCATTACTGGAGAAGGTCCGTGGGGCGGCAGTACCCCAGCTAAAGACTGAACTTCTGACCCGCGTTAGGAGAACAGTTGGCCAGTTTGAGAGCACTGCTGCAGTTAGGGGGACGTGCTAATCTGGTGATGAGAGGGAGAGAGTTACAACTGCGCTTTCGACTTGCAGAAACTATTTGCAAAACAAATGCGTAAAAAATCCTCTGTGACCTTTCAGGCTAAGTTGGTACCCACATGGGACTTCAACCATTGTTTTTAACAGTTCTTTCTCCCTCTCTTTCTCTCTCTTCCTCTCCCTCTCTCTCTCTCCCCCTGTTGCCTGCCACTTTAATAGTGACTTAATTCACCGTTATGATACAAAATAGTACTTGATTTAGGCTGCTTTTTTTCTAATGCACTGCAGCATCGTAGCCATGCATGAAATAATCTGGCTTGCATCTGCTCAGAGTGGCCTGAAGGCTGCCTAATTCTGATATGTCATGAAGTGGGCTGCTCTTAGTTTGGCTTCTGTGAACGTTTGCTTCTGTCGATGGCACACGTTCAAAGCTCTTTGTATTTCTGTGGCTCATTTGAAGAGGTCTTGTCATCTCTTTCCTGCAGTAGTAATATCACTAAATCCTGCAGAAACAGCAAACTCCAGAAAGGCAATGATCAGTTTATCAAGGAACTGAGGCTAAAACAGCATTGAAGAGAACAGAAGGAGAAAGGGCATTAAAATTTGAAGTCTGAATGGAGATAGGGAATTGCAATCCTTTTCATCATTTCTCTTATGTGTCTTAGCTATATACATTCTTCAGTGATGCCTTTAGTGGAAGAAACTCTTTTATTCTTGTAGCTCAAAAAAATTACTGAAAGTCCATCACACACTTCTACTGCACCTTTGCTAACTTAAGGTTATCTGCTACTGGGCATCACTTTTTTTTCCCCTCACCAAATGTGAGAGCTCAAATGGCTTCCAACTAAACCTGTTCTTCCCTTTTTCCTAGCTCACAACAGAGGATTATAGGTTATCTTTTCTTCTGTCTGTTGTGCTGTAAAGTTTCTGAATTGGTTTAGTGCTCTGATTAAAATCAAGTCTTTTCATTCTTTTCTCTCTCAGCTAATGTATAGCAACCTGCTCAAGCCGCATCCCATCTGTTCCTATTCAGTCCAACAGTGATTGGTGATTGATTTTTATTAAAAAGGGCCACACAAATTATAAATGAGTTTCTTTGTTCTGTGGGTTTAGTTTACGTAGCTAAAAGTGCAAGGACTGACCACATAATGAATTGCATCCGTTTTTGTCTCGTTCTGTTTTTTGTTCTATAAGAATACTTGCTATTAGCACACCAAATAACGTTGCAGTATCTACTTTATGCAACTTCTCTCATTCTGTTCACTGGGGAGCTATGCTGTAAAGTATTTGTTCTCTAGTTTTGGGTTTTTTTTATAAACTTTAAGCCCACAAGCCAGTTAAGTGTAGCTAACCTTACAAATAATGAGACACAGTAAAACAAATAATGAGACACAGCATAACGCCCAGTTTCTTCTGAAATCTGGATAATTCCAGGATTGTGTTTCTTGATCACCGGAATCATTGATTCAAATGTCAGACTTGGATATCTAGCTTTTACAGTGCATTCTCTTGGAAGTAAATAATTTCATTTCCCTATTCGGTGCTACGTCATTATTTCAAATTGTGAATGGCATCACCTTACCCACTCACACAAATTCAACATTTTTCTTCAGATAACTTTGATTTCTTCTGCTGTTTGAAGTTTTTGATAAATTAGACACAAGCGCGCGTCTCTTGCGATTGCTATTAGCAGTGTCTCCTTTGTCACTGTTGGAAGTTGAGAAGCAGGGGTGAAATTCTCGTTGGGCCCCAAGAGGAAGATTCAGATTACTGAAACTGCTTTGTAAGCTTTGGTTGCGTGACTCCATCAGATCCAAGGTTCATTTGGAGCTGCTCACTGCAACTCAACCTCTGCCCCCCGCCCCCAGCATATAGGTTTTAATCTGGGGGCATTTCTTTAGGACTCTACTATTACTGAAAGCTCTCTTCTGTACAATATGCTCTCTTAATCAGCAAAAGCCAGACCACTGGATGGTGTTTCAGCATGGAAGGAATGTGATAAGAAAACAGTTTGTTCTTTTGGAAGTCTTTTGCTTTCACAGTGCTTGGTTATTTTGATGGGCTTTCTCTTGGTCTTGAAAGAATCACAGGTTTGAGCTGCAGTGCTCAAACTGAAAGAGTAGTTTAAGGGAAATTGGACTTCACTGTTCATGTGGTTAAACCACATCAAAATATATGTGGCCTATTTTAATCTTTACTGTTTTCTTTGCAGGTGATGTGTAGGTTTTATAAATCAAATCCAGTCAATAAATAATAGTTCTGTTCTCTGAGGTGGAATTCTTGAATTCTTGTCTATTGTAGCTCCTAAAAATTAAGTTCTCTCTGTCTTTACTTATTTTAATAGATATTTTTTTTTCTCTTAATTCTTGTTCTTCACTAGTTCTTCACAAAGTCTGTTCTTTTTTAGGGTTGATTGATGGACTTTTTTTTAATGGAATTTGTCAAGAAGAGTATAGAACAGTGTTAATCTTGGTTGTAGGAACAGCTTAATTTCTGCTCTGTTTTTTGAAAGAAAAGATGCAAACATACCTTTTTGTCTCTCTTTTTTTTGTGGGAAATAACCTTACAGGGTTTTTTTATTACCTGCTTGTTTAATGTGGCATAATTGGTTTTGAGTATTGCAGCTTGCAGAACTTGAAACCAGACGATGGTGAGCATTTTATTCAGGCATTGTTTAATGGACAACTGAGTAAAAGAAGCCACTTATAGCCTCATCCATACTGTATTCTGTTGTTACAGTTTTATAGCTCTGAAATTGCACACCAACAATACTATAATGTGCAGTCTGTAATATTGTTTAGAATGAATTAAGACAAACTTTAGTTATGTCCCTATTTTCTGTCTAATGAAATAGCACCGCGGTCTCATTAATAGATCAGAAACCCATATATTCAGCTATCAGTCTATTATTAACATGGGTTTATATTACCAACGGAGCTTGCATTTTTCCCCTAGTACTAGGATATTACCAATATAGTTTACATTTTTCCCTTAGTAGGGATATATTACTAACTGCATATACATTTCATATCTGGTAGGATCCTTGTATTTGGACACGAAGCTCTAAATGGTTTCTTCGGAACCATTTCACTGAATTTAAAATATTTTGCACAAAGTGGGGAATAACTTCGTAAAGGGCCCTGTAAGCGTATTTGACTCCGGTATGGGAACATCATACGAAGACAAAAGAATACTCTCTCATGTCATGTTTCGATTTTAAATCAGCTTTAGCGTGTAGTATTGGTTTCTAACTTGCCACTTTTTGTTTTAAATGATGAATTTGTTTTAATATATGTTCTTGTTTTAGCAGGTAAAGAGACATAATTTAATATTTTAAAACATGCATTAGTTATCTCTAAACTACATTAACTTAGTGTTGTTTAAACCCCATTTTGCATGATGCGTTTCCATTAACCTTGTCTAATTTATTTTAAAAAAAATCTTGTTTAACGTGCATTTTGCTGAGAGCAAAATTAACCATCACCTAAAAATGAGGTAGCTTCTGGCGAATCTCTTTAGCTTTTGCTATCTTTAAAAAGCTGTTATTTAGTGTAATGCAATAGTCATTGCTCAACTTGGCAGCAGCATCCAACCCCTTCTCATTACGTACACAACACTGTGATTAATCCATTAGTTCCCCTCCTGGTGTTCAGCATATCCTGTCCAAATACATAACCATTCCTGCCTCTAAAAATTGTTAAGCTTTTCAGCGGACTGAACTTAGAGATGTTCTTTATACAGTGTCTGAGTTGACAAAAATATGCTACAGATCCTTGGTTAAGCGCTCTGTGGAAGGATGTCAGGCAGAGCCACGCAGCAACAGAAGTCAGGAAATGCAAATTGACACTCCCTTCTTAACTTTGCGTTTCCTGGCTTTTGTTGGCTTGCGTCAGAACCATAGCTGTGTTTTAAATATAACCTTGTTTATCAATCGATTCTCGAGACACTGCCTCAGGATATTTGTGATAATATTTTTAATATAGTCTTGTTATCAAGGATCAACATGCTGGAATTACATAGGGTTAATTTGGGGTTAGGGGCTGTCACAAAGATGCTCTCTGTCTCACCTGCAATTTTCCACCTCTTCCTCGTTCCTAGCTTTCTTACAAGCGAAACAATTTGGGAAGATAGCAGGAAGAGCACTGTGCTTCACGCCAGCTTCGCTCAAACGTGGAGCAGCGCGTGGCCTGGGGAAGTGTTCTCTCAGGAGATCAGTTTAGATCATGCAGTTCGCTTTTCACAGTCTGGTAGCAAAGTAAAGCCAGTAAACTAAACTGCATGCAAATATGCTTAAAATGGTGCGCTGCCTTTTTCTTAATGTGAATTGGGCAATCGGTACAATTGCTTCCAGACTGAAGAAATTTAGGAAGCCGTAGTTCACCTCTTGGTGTCTTCGCACTTGCCTAACTGTTGCTGTCTGAGCTGACTTTTTAAAGGGGCCTTGTTCAGCCTATCAATTCAGAGTTTTAGAATGAGTATCTAGTATTTGTATAAATATTGTATAAAGCCTTGGAAGGCTTTAGAGAGAGTGGAAGAGGAAGGGATCTCATTTGTGTTTCGGTTGTACCACAAGGTAAGATAAAATGCCTCACTGTTCAGGGAAGACTGCATAAGATGTGAAGTGTAAGAGCAGCATGTAAACCAAAGCAAAAAATTAACGGAATAAATGAAGCAGTGTTTAACCTTGCTTTATACACGGTTTCCCAGCTTACAAAGCATTTGCTTTGGGAAAGAGTGATCGATACAGAGCAAACTTGACTGTAATTCTGGAGTTAGAAGTTTGCATTTCACAAGAGCCCATACAGTATTTTAATTGTTTGACCACCATGTCTGCTGCCAAGTTTGGTTTATAACCTAACTAAAAGGGACTAAACAAGGGAGAGTGAAAATAAAGTAACCACTTTGCATGAAATTGGGGCTGAGGTTCTCTTCTTTCCACCAATTTCAGGGCAATAGCTTGTTAGAATCGTGTGCGTGCCCTTTGATCTGCATTTTCATGGGATTATTTTCACGTTTGCCTGTCGCACCTTCTCATGGATAACTCTAAAAACCCCTTCCTTTCCCTCCAAACCCTATTCTTGTGTGTGCTTGTTGGTTTGAAAACCTGGGACATTTTAGCTACCTACAGTAATAGCGCTCGACTTGTCCCCCCTGTTCCTCCAGGAAAGGAAGTTCTTCAAAGGCTTCTTTGGAAAAGTAAGTTTAATGCCTCGTTTGTGCTTGCACTATAAGGAGTTACATCCCTGGTATAGCACTGCCATAAAATCAGGGTGTTGAGAGTCCCCTAATCCATTTCAGAATAATTTGCTTCTAAAACAGACTTGGAAATACATGGATCAAACAAAGAATACAGTTAAAAAGCAACCTGAAACAGAACCTTAAATCTGTATGGACTGTATCGGAAATCCAATGTTCTGAAGTGATTTGGTCTTCCTGGGGAAAAAAAAAAAAAAGTGAATTTTCCTTTCTAAGCCCTTAAACTTGTGCAGGCCTACATCACCTGGGAAAACATCTAGAGGAGTTGGGGTCTGTGCCTTGTAAGTGCTTCATGATCGGCCACCTGGCACCACGCGTTGACCCAAATGTTATCACTGGGAGAAAGCAGCGTGCCTACACATACCAACTCTTATACCTTTCTTTTTTGAGCACAGTCCTATTTCAAAGGTATATGAAGATGAGACCAGGCGTTTACCTACTGTGTTTTTCTAATTGCAACTCAACTGTAGAACCGAAAAATTTACCCTTTATATCTTGTCTTCGTGAGGACAGTGTCTTAGACGCAAAGAGAAGCAACTCTTTGTCCTTATTAAGAATGTGCTGTACTGGCAGCCGGGTGGTTTTATTCCTGCTGTCTACATCTCTGCAAGGTGGTGCATGTAGACCTCTGAAAGAGCTCGCTCTCTTTTGCCTCTCATCTGTTCCTTACATCTGCATTTACGATTCCTGTAAAACATTTTAATTTAATTTTCATATAGAGTTAATCTAAGATACGGCTTCTGAAGTATCTTCTTATAAAATGAACTTTGGCTCAAATAGAAACTAACAGATTTGTGACTTCCATACATACAAAAATCTTCTGGAGCATATTTGGTCACAGATTTGTTTTGGCTTTACTTGGGAGCAAATAAAGGTTTTTTTCACCTTTTTCACCTTTCACTCAGGTAGTGATGCGTGTCACAGAGGAACAGCTATTTCCCCAATTCAGGTTTCTTCCTATGATCTGAGAAAGCACACATCTAAAGTGTAGTGATAGTGAAGGGCCAAAATACCGTAGGTGAGAGGTCTGTCAAATTAATCTGATCATTCCTACGGGCGAACAAAATTTAAAAGCTGGAATCTACAAAGAACGGTGTGAAAACAAGCTGTTTGATTTACAATCGAAAATGCTACTACTTACAATTTGTTTAAAACAAACAGAAAAATCCCCACCTCAACCTCATCAGATATGTTAGATTTCTTAATACTTGCTGCTATTAACTTATGTTAGGATACATAAGGAAGTACAGATGTACAAAGGACAGAGCTTTGCATAGCACTTAAAATCTGTCTTTGACTTTTTTAGTTATCTATTAAATATGTCAGCTTCCCCATTACATCTTAGTGGCTTTTTTTATCGAGTCCAGTACTTTGCCACAGCCTTGAAGATTTGCTTTGCCTTTTATTATAGTATCTTGCCAAAGAGGCACCTACTTCTACTTCAGCCTGTGAAGTTACATGAGTTAGCACTGAAAGCACTTAAATCCATAGATAGCCCCACAGCGTCAGTATGGCAGTGCCTGCAATGATAGGCCAAATCTAAGGGAAAAACTGCAAAAAAAGGACAGCTGTTCTCTTTTTAATATTTGAGAAATACTAATAACCCTAATATCTTTCGGCTGTCTTATCTGTAATTTTTCTGCAGATGCCTTGCATGGGGATTAATATAATATTCCAAACTGCAGAGCTGCTTAAAATGCCCTACCAGCTTTCAAATAGTCAGTCTAGACAGGTTTGCTGCTTTCCCTTTCCATATTTTCTCCCCTAAAAGGTAAATCTGATGGATTTCAAGTGTTTAGTATTGAAAATACTCTCTTTTCAGCTTAAAGTAAAAATGAGTGTCTGTTGATAGCTCCAGGTTAGGTTTCTGCAGTTTTATTTTATTTAGTGTATGCAACGTAACTGAATCAACTGTCTTTTTAGGCAGCTCTTCATATTTTAAAACTTAAGCTTTTCTGCTGTAATGAACAGTAGTATGGATTCAGTGATCTTCCCAAGTTTTGCTTCCATCGAGTGCATGTATTTCTCATCATGCAATGTTTTAGGCAGAGACTGAAATGAAAGATTTTCTTTTTACATACCTTAGGCTCCAGATATATCTTACAGCTGTTTGTAAGTCCCAGGACAGAATAAAATAAGCAGAAAGACTAGAAACAATTTAGAAGTATTTAAAAAAATGCCTTATTGGGCAACTTTAATTCTGCTCTGGTATCCTTAAAACTTTATTTTCCCGCTTACAATATAGCTTCTTATGATCTCCACATTCCTATTGCCTCTAACAGTTAAATTGTCATGACCTGCACTGTCGATGAGAAAATGCGCATTTCAGATTTAGTCCACTTCATTTTCTTTTTCTGTTTTGTTTTTGCGGATGCCCATCTCCGTCGGAGAGGTTTCCCTTGTACCCAGCCCACAGTGGTCCTGCTTTGTCTTGGGGCCTTGTTGTCTGTTAAGACCAATGCCTCACCCACCCTCCTGGAGACCTTTGAGGGCTCTGAAATTAGTCCAGATAACAAATCTCGCACTGGAGCAGATAACTGATCTCCTTAGAAGTGCTGAGCAGCGAGGTTTCTATTGAGGCTGACTCAGCACTGACAGATCAGGCTCCCGGGAGTCGGTACCACGCGTAGCTCCTCCAGCAGTCCTGTCCTCCAAAAGCTCTTGAATATGAAGACAAGCTACTGATACGGGTGTCTAGATGAGTCCTTTGGTAGCAACATTTAAGACCACACTGTTCCAGTAGATAACTGACCATTTGCTTTGAATACGTTTGTTTGGGGTCACCTAAACCTTTCAGTGTTCCTGCATTGGAGTTCACTTCTCATGCAGCATCTTGCATCTGGTCTGATCTTTGTCCGGTGGGTTCCAGGAGTGCAAACGCTCATATCTACTTTCTAATCACAATACACGTGGCAATATCCCACCCATTACAGAGTAGTACTTTGATTTGTATGGCCCATATAAACTGATTGGAGAAGTATGTTCATATACATCACTTGCAGACACAGGTAAGCTGAGGATTCGGTAGATGGGAAAATCGTACGTTGCCCAACAGTAGTAGCTGTGGGTTTGGGATATAGACTGTAAGGACTTACCCCTTCTAAGCACTGTATGCACCATAAATTTAGAAGAAGGAATCGGGGGATAAAAGTGTGTTTTCTTTTTCTCTTAGTGTAGCAAACTGTGTTTGGTTATCTTGCAGAGGAACCTTATGTTTCCAGTGGGAGAGGAGGACTTAGACAGCCCTTTAGGCTTTTCGTTTTATTCTGAGAAACATGAAGTTCCATGTCTTAGCTATTTCTAAATCCTCATTTGGTAAAATAGCAGGTGAGGAGTAGCTCTGCTTTATGAAGTACCCAGCTCAGTTCAACTTGACTTGTTTAATACAAACTTCAGGAACCATTCACTCTTTCTGCAGAAACAAGGTTTTTATTGTTTGCTGGAGAAAGACATGCATCTCAGTTTCTAATGATGGTAATCTAAACCAAGCAGTTACCTGCAGGCATTGTCTTCTCTTAATTGTTTGTCTTTGCTTGGAATAGAGATTTTAAGACTATTAACAGCTTAGAAGAAACAGTTCAAGGAGACAGACCTCTACAAACCACTTGCTCTTGGGTTTAATAGGAACTTTTACGCTATGGAAGCTATCTGAGCATTGAAAATATAGACTATATTTTGTGGCTATCAATATTTACTGCTTTTTAACACCAAAACTTAGAAGTGACTTTTACATGCTGCAATATAGATATATATATTTCTTTTAACACAAATGATGGTAAATTTAATTACCTCTTCCTTTGTGAATTATACTCTTTCCATTAAGGAATTCCAGAATCTGACAGTTTTACTTTAAACTTTCTCTGGGGTATCCAGCAGGCTGATGGACATTTAGAAACTTGCTTCTGTGAGCAACGCTCCATAGCTTGCTTTCATGCTGTGCTTATTTTCTCTCTTTTCTCTTTTAATCACTCTTCCGTACAAGTCAGTGCCATTCTCTGTTCTCACCAAGCTTTTTGAAAATGCTCGGGTTTGTCATTGCTGCTTCCGAAATTGGGACAGATAGTTCCTCCCCAAAAACAAACAGAAGTCCTGCCAGGCCTGTTTTCTTCACAGTTACTGCTTTCTCTGAGAATGAAACCAATGCGATATAACAGGAGACTTTTCACTCCAAGATATTTCATCCTTACAGCATTAAAATTGATGTTGCAGACTCAGTAGCTTATGCCAGAATGTGTCCCTGGTCCATTACTTGCCATATAAATATAAGTTATATACATCTGCAATGAACTATTAAAAAAATAAAATAATTGCAATTCTTGCGTGAAGCCATTAGCTGATACCCCCTCATCTTTTGTTGTTGTTGCTCCCTTCGCTCCCCGCAGTGCCCTGTGGCGGGGGCCATTAGCAGCCACAAACTATGTAAACCCAGTGCTTCAAAAAAAGTTATAGGGAGAATAGTTTATTAGCTGGCTTAAAGTATGGGGCTTGTGAATTAAAGTGACACATTAAAAAAAAATAAATTATTTTGCTAGTAGTATTTCTCTGTAACAACCAGTAAAATTATGTTTGACATCTTGTACGTATTTTATGCTCAATTAATTAGTTTCAGGAGAATATTGTGTCAAGTGTTTATAGTGTTTTCTGTAACTTTCCCTTAAAAAGTAAACAGTCTAGAAAGAATCCGTAGTTTAAATGGCTCCTGAAGACTTCCTGTGTTTCCCACTTTTACTTACCCTCCGCTTGTGGCAGCTGAAAGTTCCCACAGTCAGATCTTGGACAACAGCCAGACGGCTCCTCCGCTCTGTCAGCCTGCCGCACACCATTGCTTTTTCAAGATGCACGCCAAATGGTTAAGAAATCGTATTTTTCCACTTCGCTTCCAAGATGTGACATTTAGCTCTTAATAAATTAGTGAAACATGTTTTGGATGATTGATCTTAGCATTAAGCTCATAACACAGTAACTGATGCTTTTTGGGTGCTTTTGACACCGGTTTAAGGTGATGCCATGATTCTGCCATGCGACTATTGGGGCAGAGGGTAGGGCTGATGGAAATATCAGGTAAGAATTTTCCTATGTTTAAACTTGTGCTACAGAAGCTACCGGTGGTGTAACTCCTTATGAATTAGTGTTTTTCTTACTCTTTAGTGGAATTCTTCACCCACTGGGTCAGTCTTGAATTCTTTACTGTCAGTGGACGTACACCCTGTTTTTGCCTCCACCCGTCCTTTGCCCTCTCCTCCTCCCCACGACGTGCTGTTTCTGCAATACTGGCTTTGGCTTGGTTCTCTGAATGTTTTGCAACTTGGATTGAGTATCTGGCTTTGGGGACCCTACTGACCGTGGACTTCATCTACACTTACTGTTATGGTTCTTGGAAAGGGGAAGCGGGTGGCAGTCTGATGCTGTTGGCATAAAACTGGTTTTTTTCTTTTCTTTTTTTTTTTTCTTCTTTTGAAAGTCTGGGAAGAAGGCCGTTAAAGCAGTCCTGTGGGTTTCGGCGGATGGACTCAGAGTTGTAGATGAGAAAACAAAGGTTAGATTTCCCTGGACAAAAGTTTTTAATCTTTCTATAATAACGTATGCGCTATAACTTTAAATGGACACCAGTCTTTATGTTACTGTGAATGTTGGTATTTGAAAGGAAGACTGAAGTGCCTGATTAGTTTAATCATTTCTTGCTTTGTAAACATATGTGTGTCTGCTAATTTTTTTCCCCAGTTAATTCCATACTACTCTCAAGACACGTTTCATAAAATGTGGCAGGTAGCACACGCTTGGGCTATTTGTTGTTGCATTTACCAGAAGAACCATTTTTTTTTTTCCTGATGAGCTCTGTTGATATTGAACTAGGAGAGTCCCTTGACTTTGTTCTGCACCGCTGCAGAAGGCTGCCATAGTAATACATGAGCAAACTCATGTTAATCAATATAATTTTCAGTTCATCCAAATCCCAGAATGGGTCTGAATGAACAAGAGCTAGCTTCCAAAAATGTAACGAGCACAGTAAATGAAATAGAGAGGGGTTGTGCCTTCAGACTCAAGCTAAATAGTAACCGACTATCAAATATGATCGTTTTTAATTCTAGTATCTGAGCTGTGGTTCTGAAGTGGAAGACTAATGTGTTTGCAGCATCCTTCTAGATTGTTTTAAATAATTTTTTTTTTTAATTGTGAAATAGCACAGTATGTACTACCAAGATGCCTGTGTGCAAGTAATAGCAAATGATTCTTGCTTTTATCTAGATGCGGGCGATTAGAAATATGAGCTTTAGACTTGCCTCTCTAAGCGTACTAGTATTTTAAAAGATGGCATGGCTATTGGAACATTTTTTACTCTCATTAGTCTGAAAATAATTTGTTTTATATTCATGTCGTTTAACCCTTTGCCAACCTAAAAGACAATTTCTGCAAGCCAACACTGAGAAGCGGGTAGAGATGGTTCATATCCTTATGGGGTACAACTGCCGGTCAAATACCTGCTCTGCGGCTGGACTTCTCTAGGGCTGCCGTTACGGTGTCGCTCTTGAGCGCTAAAGTTACGGCCTCTTAAGAATTCAGTTTCTAATACAAACATACTCATGTAGTTGAATTCAGTCTACTGATTGCCTCATTTAAAAATAACAATACATATATTATTTTTAGAAATGTTACTGCACATATCTAATCTTTTAAAATTGAATTTTAATAAGTTCTGCAGACCCTGGAGGAAATTAAAAGTACAGGGCTTAAAAAGAGCATATGCTATTGCCTCCTGGTGGTTGATTACATTAGCGCAGGTGCCAAGTACTAACCACCAACTAAACGGAACGATTTTGAAGAAAATATTGAAAAAAAAATTTTTAATGAAGATAGCAGAGTTGTTGAATTATATTGTTTCCTTTTTAGAAACGCTTCTGCCGTCAATCTGTGGGAACAAATCAGGGCTGTTTGGTACTACCAGTGCTGCTGGTGCTTTTCCATTGCATCCCTCTTAGCTAACTGGCAGATCAGCTTTTGCTTTTTGTGTAGCAGCTGCTTAGACCTTTCCACACTTGCAGACCATTCCCATAAGTTTCAGCACTGTGTTTTAACCACAGTACAGATTTTATTATTTTTTTTTATTGCAAGACGAACGGAGCTGCTGTAAACATAAAATAAAACAAAAATGTGAGCTCCATGGTCTAGAGGAGAGATCTTAGGAATCGTTTGTCGCCCTAAATTCTTAAATGGTGCCTTGGCACGCTTCTGCCAAAGGTGGCTGGTGGAAAATGTCATCTGTCCTTTTTGTTTTGTACTGGGAGTAGATTCTGAATGGTGAATTCATTGACCGATAATTATAGCCACATGAGGTTATCCTCTTTTTAGTATAACTCGTCCTCTTGCAGTTAACACTGAAAATGACTTGTTCAAGTGTTTCTCCATGTTTCCTCACGTGTCTTTTATTGTTGGGGTGGGGATTTTTTTCCCTCTAGGATCTTATAGTTGATCAGACAATAGAGAAGGTTTCTTTCTGCGCACCAGACAGGAACTTTGACCGGGCATTCTCATACATCTGTCGAGATGGCACGACAAGACGCTGGATATGCCACTGCTTTATGGCTGTAAAGGACACGGTAAGTTTAATATGGTGTGTATCCAACTCTTCCAGCTTCTAGCTGGAAGTTATGATTGGAAAAATTAACTACCTAGAATATTGCAATATGTTTTGACTTCAGCTAAAATATTACTTAGTCCTTGCAAATTGTTTTAGTTCTAATTCTTTATATCTGAATTATTTGCCATCCCTCTGTGGTGTCGTCTTGTGGAGAGAAATGGTGCCCAGCATGTGTATAAATGGAATGCAGTCAGCCTCAGATATCTCTAGCAGAAGGGAACTACTCTTCTAAAAATAGACAGAAGATATTCTCATCTGAAAATGTATACAGCCAAAAACTGAAACAGCAATGACAGTTTTTCCAGGATAAAATCATAGTGAGTAAATACAGACTGGTTATGAATGCAGCCACTTGTATGCGAATGTTATCTTGAATGGAAAGTCATCTGAATGTTAAGAGATGAAGCTAAACTGAATTAAATTAGCATCCTGTTTGCTTCTAAATGATAGAGATTTTTCCAGTAGAAGGTTTGAAAGTAAGTTACCTCTATCAGCCTCTTGCTGTGTAGGCTTAAGTTATTTAACTCCCCGATCTGGCCTTTTCCTCTTTCTGCTTTGTGTTGAATCCCACCCATATTACACGAAGCGCTTGAAACCTCATGCAAATTCATTGTGTGAGCTCCACATAGCTGCATGTTCAGAGCAATTGTACTTGACAATTTATCATTTTTCTTAAAAGAGAAATTCTCAGTTAAACTTATGTTAGAGCTGGAGCGTTTCTATTTTCCTCTGTGAATAACAGGTCAATTCACTTACTGATTATGATGGATGAGTTGAGCTACTGGTAGTAATAGCGCCTCTGACTCAGCTGTAGCCGCCGTATCAGCTGGATTGCTGGACTTCCTCCGACTTGCATTCCCTTTCCTCATTGCAGACAGTGGATCCTTTTGACCTCACTGGTTAATAATGGAAGTGCTTTTCAGAAGGCACTCTTAATACTAACATGGGCAGTTGGTCAGGGCCATTAAGAGGTGTAAGTAATCACCGTTGCACTTTTAATTTTCACGCTTGCACACGACCGTAGAGTCTCCCTGAGCCCTCTGTAAACTTTCTCCATCTGAGAATAGCACTTATCTGTCCTTCAGGACTTACACCTGCTTAAGACGTCTTCACCACCGTTTCTTTGTGCACAACTGTATCCAGAGGCAAGGGATCCGTGCAGGCACGTTATCGCACTCGCATCTTAGTAGCAGTTGAACTGAACAGATATCCGACAATCTCTTTCATTTCTGGGTGGCCTTCTTGAGCACTGCTTGTGCATTATTTCTTGGCAGTCTTTATATGCCGGGTTTAATTTTAGACCCATACTAAAGGTGGCCAGTTGCAGATGCTCTCTTTACTGCCTTCATTAGATCCCTCTTGTAAAGGCAGGTTATGACTTTGCAATGCTTGAAGCACATGTATGTTTCTGTTCCAACTACCGTATGACGCAATGTTGTCTTGTACAGGGGGAAAGGTTGAGTCATGCCGTGGGCTGTGCATTTGCAGCGTGCCTGGAGCGAAAGCAGAAGCGAGAGAAGGAGTGCGGAGTGACTGCCACCTTCGATGCCAGCAGAACCACATTCACTAGAGAGGGGTCATTCAGGGTCACTACAGCTACTGAACAAGCAGAGAGAGAGGAAATTATGAGACAGATGCCGGATGCTAAAGGTATGGGGTGCGACTTACACAATCATCCAGAGTGAGCAAAACCAGCACTCAGGTGAATTGGAGCCCCTGCAGGGATTGAGGCTTAACGTCCTTGCCACATTCCCTCTCTTGAACTTGATTATGTACAAATCATATTCCCTGATGCTCGTCACTTCACAAGATGAAAAATGCTCCCCGATTCACTCATAGCGCGCTTTCCCACATCTCCTCTAGAAAAAGTACAAGTGGCTTCATGTGCGAAAGCTGCTCCTGCTTTGTGTTGTCAGCCTCCTTCATGGCAGAGAACACTGTAGGTGTACCATACTAAAAGGCCTTATTAGAAAAATGTTATAAAAATGTAACAAGTTTGGCAGATGTGAAGGAATCCTTTTTGTAGTCTAAAGCTTATGGTAAATGAACAGAAAATTATATGCGTTTTTCTTAGAAAATAATGTATTTTTATTTTTAAGGCAGGTTACAAAGTGTATGCATAGAGTTACATTGCATGGGGGAAGAACAGATCAATCGCAGTGTGCTTTCTAAAAAAACCAAACCAAAACAGCAACTCCCTCCCCATAAAATACATGACTGTTGCACTGTTAATCACGTTCAAAGCTAGTAACTGATTTGAGAGGAGTTAGTTTTTACTTCTTAGCCATTTAAAACGTCATTTAGAGCGTTCTGAAATTCAAGTGAAAGCAGAACTTCTTACTCAAGCTTTATTGCAAGTAGTGGAGTCCCACAGCTAACAAAAAATAAGTATTATAAATATTGTTCATAGCCCTCTTTACAGTGGAGTGGAACTTCTGTTTCAGAGGCTTCCACAGCAAGTTTTATGCTGGTACTTGATTGCAAAACTTTAATCTTCGTTTTCATCATCCATCTGCTTGTTCCCATACGTTAGTTTTAGAATGTGCTAAATGAAGCTTAAACACAAGGCCTTTGTTACTTGAGGGCATGAGTCAAAGTCTTGACTCAATGAAGGTGTGTGAAATCCTTTCCAAGAAAGACTGATTAGAAAAGTTTCACTTGAACGAGCAGCTGCAACTCATGGGTACTGAAGCTTGCAAGACAACGTAATTAGTTCCTGCTACCATTCCAGCTCCTCAGAAATCACTAGTGTGACTCCTCTCTTACCAGACTTCTAGTTATTCTGTTGCTGTGCCAACAAAAAAAAGTTGTTGTTCTTTCTAAAACGTTTGGAAAGCAATATAGGTAAAGTGAGAGTTCACACGGGTGGTGAGATTTCCCCTTCTCCTGCTGTGGTGATGACCTGTACTTATTACCCCCAAAGCCAATTCACTTACGATACGAGTGAGAGAGTTTTCCTAGAGATGGGAAAATCCCCATTGCAATTCTAATCATAGGTGTCATGATTTACACTAGGCTTCATCCGACACTTCTGCCATTAGGCCTGGGTGACAGAAGCATTGTGGTGCTATGCAGAACCCCGCCAAAGGAAGCAGCTGACTTTAAGTTGGAGGAGCTTCCAGCGCAACTAACTAGTGGCTGGGTGGTAACGTTACAGCTCAATTCAGTTAAAGAAATGACACGGGAAGTCACTGTAGACGTGGCTGGTGTTAGCAAGGCCTGTCAGCTCGGAGGCTGGCTCTGCCTTGCAGCGCGCTTCCATCTATCCGTAATGTGTTTCCTGGAGGAGCTGGGGAGCTGCAGCCTGAGCACTGAACGCAGCGTAACCTCTTGAGTGCCGTTGCTGCCTTTGGCCCGCTGAAGCTTGTGCAGTGTGTTTGGCGGCTGCTGCTGCTATTGCAGGGGCGGGAGGGTGGCTTTTAAAAGAAAGTCCTAGAGCTGGGTTCTGTTCCCTGCTGCTGCTGAGCTGTGCTGCCCTAAGTAACTTTATAATACAGTCTGTGGTAATATTTTGGCCACAATTTTTTGTGAGGCAAAGTAAAGGTCTCAATACGCTTTTTGGTCTTAATCGTAAATGAATTGCAAGTATTTCTAGGGCTGGGGTCTCGGGAATAGCTAGAAAGATTACCTTTATAAGGCCATCATTGTTATGAAGTGACTAGCCTTGCAAGCTTTGCTTTGGAGACTGGATGTATGTAAAGTGACATGGTGAGGACAAAGAAGAAGAAATTATTCTTCTCCGGTGATATTAGAAATTTGTTTGGAAGAATACTACTTATGCAGATTCCTGCCATTTCTCGTTTCAAAACAAATGGGAGGAGGGGCAGGCAGTTGAAGACTACTTTGCTTTACTTTTCTAACCTCACCGTATTTCCTCCAGCAGTTGAAACAGAAGTGAAAACAGTAGCACCAGGTGCTGCACCAAACAATACTGCCCCCTCTTCTGGCTCACCAACCTCTCCTACTGCTGAAGTTGCTGCCTCTCTGGATAAAGAAATGAGCAATCCCCACGCTATTCCGCGGAGGCATGCCCCTATAGAACAGCTTGCCAGGCAAGGGTCTTTCAGGGGCTTCCCTGCCCTTAGCCAAAAGATGTCTCCTTTTAAACGCCAGTTGTCATTGCGAATAAATGAGCTGCCTTCAACAGTGCAAAGGAAGACCGATTTCCCCATGAAAAACTCAGGTAAAACTAAATGGTTCCAGTGAAACATTACCTTAAATTGTCTCCTCCTCCTTTCCTTCTCTGTGGCTTCAAATAACTCCTTGTTTTCTAGTAAATCCTTCTTCCTGCCTCATGTGGATCACTTCTTGTGAGCAAGCATCGCCATGTCAGAAAACTTCTGCTTTGGGAATAGGCAAGAATTTCAAATGCAGAAGACAACAGTTCTAATCACTGTCTGAAATATTGGAGCACAGCCTGCAGCGCTCCAGGAATGGGTGTTGGTGAAGTAGTAGGTGCTGGCTCTTCCCTCTGAGTCACCGAACCAGTTCCTCCACTTAATGCCAGGGCATCTTGAGAGATAAATCCCTTCAAGGCCTTAACCGCTTGTCATGGGATCGTGTGATGCCTTTCGGCAGTCTGTCCTTCTGCCTGTCTGAATTCATCTTTTTGAGAGCAATGAGATGGCTTTTCACCTTGCATTAAAAGAAACTTTACCGTTTAGGCGGTACAGCTGGCTGTATCAGTAATGCGTGGCGCAGTTTTTAGATGACGGTAGGGGGGTTTTCTAGAGTCATCCCAACATAAACACCCGGGGTGCTCACTACCTTGCATAATGTCCTAGAGTCCCCTTAGCTAGGTTACCCTGCAGGCCAGCTGTACTCTCACTTGGCAACAGAGCTAGTTTTAGACTTCTAAGCTTTAAAGTAAGAATTACTGTGGCAAAGGCAACACCAACAAAAATACCCAGCCTGGCTTCTCTTATAGTCCTTATTTGGTGACCCGTACTTTAAGACCAGCACTGAGTTTATCGGTTTCATAGTAGTAGTGCGCTGCTTACTGGTGATGCACACTGAGCACACTACAGTCTGAGCGTTTCGTGATTCGGAACATTTCTGATGCATGTTCCCGTGTATGCCGCTGCCAGCGCTGCTTACTGTCACACCACGTGCGCGGTATTGGAATATCCCTCGAAGAATCGATTTTTGGGCATGCCTTCCCCAGAATTGTAGATACGGTGCATGTTGTGTTCTGTTTTTTGTAATATTTGTGCTTAATTATGCCTGCTCGTGTCAGTTCTGTGCAATGAAGGACTGATGATCAGTGCTTTTGAAAAGCAGCGCAATTAGTCATAATGAGAACATCTGGTAAGATGGCAGTTTTACTCCAGATGTTACTTTATGCACGTTATGCTGATACTTGGTTTAGAACTGAGTGTCCGTTTTATTTGAGCAGTCAGCTTTTGCTTTTCATAACTGTACCACAGGAGCTAGGGATTTCAGCTACCGCTGAGCTGGAGCAGTCAACATTCTAACTCTAGACCTGACTTGCCACTGTACATTGCTGTCAGCACGTTTCAACTGCGTCTCGTTACTGGGGAAGTATGTTGTTGGAACACTTAAATCTATCATAAGTATTTTCATTTCACAGAGTGCCAAATCTGAGTGCCAAATCCGTGATAAGTTTAGCACTTTAATACTGAAAGATTTACATCTCTACTAAAGCTATAGAAAACCCTTTTATTTTCTGAAATGAACATCCTCTTAACGTTAACACAGAGAAGCAGTAATAACCGACTTTAAATCTGGAACGCTGATCTCCTTACCCTCTTGACTTAGTCACAAAATGCACTGATGTGGTGCTCTATTTCAGGTCAGGTCTTCAACACAGATTTTAAAAAAACCTGTCATGCAAACCAGTAGCAGGAACATCTAGGGCATAAGGGAACTAATTCTATTTCAGTTTCGCATTGGTGTTTGTAAATTGTTTCTGTATCCTTTAAACTTCCAACTGAATGAATTTTGTTTACATTTTAGTCCCTGAGGTAGAAGGGGAAACGGACAGCATTAGTGCCCTGTGCTCTCAAATCACCAGTGCTTTCAGCACGCCATCAGAAGATCCTTTCTCTTCGGCCCCCATGACAAAACCAGTGACAGTAGTCGCACCACAGTCTCCTGCCTTTCAAGGTTTGTGATTTCTTTGCGTGCCGTGGTCATGCTGGATGAGGCTTGAATGCATAGAATGTTGCTTTCCAGTAACACATGGTCTTAATTTCTTGTGCAAGTCCTGTTATCAGTATCCTGGGGGAATGCATCCTGCTTTATTCATCTCGTCTGTTTAGTTTTTCTGTGTGTTTTGTTTTTAACAAAAAGTTCATGCATCTACCACACGATAGTTACCTGTAAAAGGGACTGGCTTTGAGATGATGGCTATTTTAACATTCTGCTCCTGAGCTGTAAAAAACCTTAACAAGTGTGTGTCACAGGAACCACATCCCACGAGGGAAGAGATTTTGTGCCACCACATGATTACTATTTTTCACACAAACTCTTAGATAAGTTGTGGAGAGATGCCAACTATAGAACTCATAGCAGCCTCTGATCTTCATTTCCCTGATACGCTTTTGTACAAGTTGTGTGAAAAAAGAACCTCTCCTTGTTAAGTGTAGTTATAGCTACTTTACATCGAAAATCTGTTCTTCTTTCGAATCTAAAATTAATCATACAGTAACTTCTGGTGAGCCATATCTCTTCTCTGTAAAAGCAAATTTAACTTCTGTCAGTCATCAGAACTCAAGATCTCATCAAATACATAAAAATCCACCATCCCACAATTCTGTAAACATACGTTGGCTTGGTGAAATGGAATTTACTAGCTTTATCGACTGTCAGTCCCATTTGGTTAATTTACACCAACTGCTGTCATGTGGAAGTGTCTAAAATTGTTGTCTGTTGGTAGGTATGACATGGCCCACTAATATTCCAGTCACGTGCATGCCTTGCATGGATTAATCGCACTGATGTTGTCTGCTCCCATTTTAGTTAATGGCACTGCCTCTGCCTTCTGTGTGCTTGCTGCTAAACCATCCCAAGCTGCTGTAGTGTCCACAGCTATGCCAGTTCGGGAAACCAATCCTTGGGCTTATGCTCCTGCTGCTAATACTGGAGCTGCAGCCATGGTCGCTGGTAAGATTGGAAGTGGATCTGGTGCACTGCTATGAGAACTTGGATCAAAAGCCTAATTGAGCCCTTGAGACAATTGTCGATGCTGCTTAATGGCAAGTGGAAGGAACAGTAACAAAAGCCGGAAGTAGTAGCCTTTTGCACAAGTGGATGGAGGGAAGCGGTGAACTCATTGGTTCTGGGTCTATAAGCTGGACTGATTCTTATTTTGGCAGCATTTTAGAAAATACAGTGCTTAGAAAGGAAGTAATGAAACAGTGTGTGTTTGGGGATGAAGGGGAAAGAATCTGCATGTGTGCCCAAAATAATTTTTGTGTGTTCTTACCGCTAAGGCACGTAAGGAGGGAGTAAGTTGGTTGCTTCAAGGCTTTAGAGGTTCATTTCTTCTGTTTAATGAGTTTAGTCTGTCCCTCCAGTCCTCGTCTACAGTTACATACAACGTAAGGTAGTACTTTAAATGGCTGTCACCCATGTGGTACACGTGTGCTAGAAGGCGACAATCAAACTAACATCATTTCCTGGTGTAAGCTCAACTCTAAAAGAGAAACTTTGCTAGTGAAATAGTAGGTTCTGCTTGGCCTCGTAAGAGTACCAGACCCATTTTTAGTGTCTTCCCCCATAAGAGAGAGGCCCTAAGCTCTGACTCCAGCAGTTCCCGCTGTGAAAACAACAGTAAACTGATCTTTAGATGGCGTTTAATTAGATCAGGCTGAATGAAGACTATTGAGCAGTAATGATTTTCCACTTCTCTAAAACACCAAATAACACATGGATTGCACAGCCATCTCTAGCATTCCTGGTTGCGTTTCTTATCACATTGGAAACCTGGCAAGGCCCTAAGGGAGGGAAAACTGTAGGGAGGAGGAAAGCCAGAATTCAGCTGGTGGGAAATAGTTTTGAAACCGCGGGAGGAATGGAAACGATGGTGATTATTTTATTTTTATTTATTTTTAATCATTGAAGATAAATGAGTTAAAATCAGAGCTGGTTTTATGGAAGAAAAGTCTAAAATGCTAAGTAAGTGTTGAATATTGCGAAAGAATTTGAGAATTTAACAGCCTGAGTTACATATGAAGAGAGTAAGGGAGGAGTGAGAGGAGATGGAGGAAGAATATAAAGGAGTCATAGTAAGTACAGTTTACGTATACAGCAATTTGATCAGATGTATTGCCTTAAATGTGCATGTGTATCATAGGGAGTACTCACACGTCAGTGGGTGTGTGACAGAAAAATGAACGCTGTCTGGAACTCACAGTACCATTACATTACTGTCCTTTAGCAGGTAAAGCCTTAATTTAGGAAACAGAGCAAACGAGTCTTAAAACCAGTTTGTTAGAGCTTTGTGTTCTGACGGTCCACCAGTCCTGAGCTGTACATTCAGAAACCAATACTCCCCAGTTGGAGGAATTAGTGGTTATGCACTAGATCATTGCCACTAAGTTATGAGTGCAGGCGGCATCTCTCCTGCATGCCCTAAACTCTCAGGTATCTGCTAAGAAGAAAAAAAAAATTTTGCATTTTAACGAAGAAACTCTTCTCTACCCCTTCTTGACCAATGCCTTACTACAACAAGACAGTACAGTGGACGCATTAAAGATGCTTCCAGTGTTGGTAGCAGTCTTTCAGCTGTGGAGGAAGGAGGCGTGTCTGTTCTTGTGTGCATCCTCCAGCCTTTCTAGCTGATAAAAGGGTGAAGAGGATTGGAAACATTAATGACTTCCCCATGCTTTCCTTTCCAGGCTCTGAATGGAGCAGCACCTCCTCAGGTGCAGCCTCGCCAAGTCTCTTCCAAGGAAATCACAGACGTACTCCCTCTGAGGCAGACCGCTGGTTGGAAGAGGTCTCAAAGACTGTCAGAGCCCAACAGCAGCCAGCCCCAGCCCCAGCCCCACAGCCATGACTACCGCCTCCTCCAGCGGCTTCCCAGTCAGCACCAGCCTTCCCAGTCAGCACCTTCATTGCGCCCCAGCCTGTGCCGGTGGGGGTGGTACCGCCCATGCAGCCAGCGTTTATTCCGGCTCAGCCCTATGCTGTAGCAAACGGGATGACCTATGCAGCCCCAAGCGTACCTGTGGTTGGGATCACACCTTCCCAGATGGTAGCCAACGTCTTTGGTACTGCGAGCCACACTCCAGCAGCCCATCCCCATCAGTCGCCCAGTCTTGTCAAACAGCAGACGTTCCCTCAGTACGAAAGCAACAGTGCTACCACCAGCCCTTTCTTCAACCCACCCGCGCAGCACAACGGCTCTGCAGCCTTCAACGGAGTCGACGGTGGGAAATGGGCTGCAGAGGACAAGCATTCGCAGCCTCCCGCCGCTGCTCCGCAGGTAGACCCATTTGAAGCACAGTGGGCAGCGCTGGAGAGCAAGGCAAAGCAGCGCACTAATCCCTCTCCAACTAACCCCTTCTCAAGTGATTTACAGAAGACATTTGAGATTGAACTTTAAGCAGCCCTATGGGGGGGGTGGATAAATTGTACATTAGAATAGAGGGATAAAGGGAGCAGAGGGGACTGTTTCTGATCAGTTTGCTTGGATAATCCCAGAGGTCCCTTCAAACGAAAAAGAGTTAGAAAGAGGGAGCAGTTATGGGGAGGGATATAAACACACAGAGAATTTAAACGTGCAGTTCTTAAAAGGAGTCCCGGAGCCGCCCCAGTCTGCGTTCCCTCCTCCCTTGGAAAGCTGGAAGTCAAACAGAGCAAAGAAAGGCACCCAGTCCCGAAGCCTGTTCTGCAGAAACACCAATTATCTCACAGAAAGGAAGGCAGAATTTTGTACTTGCGTCCTTCTGATGCCCTTCGAGTCCTGGACATTCCCCCTCAGGGAAAAAAATGGGGTGGGGTGGGGGTGGGTGGATGTGGG
>VYZM01018295.1:129266-229909 GCA_013398915.1 Dromas ardeola
CCCCCCCCCGCTTGAGTTTTCAGCATTTGCCCTTCTTACTAGGGCAAATCTTTGTTACTAGGAGAATGTAGATGAGCCCAACCTAGAAGCTTAGTAATGGTATCCTAACACCTCTCGTTTTGTGCCCCATGTTAGATTACCTTGCATGTCAAGACTTGCAAATGTCCTTGTGACCCATAACTAATTAAAGCTCTGAAATGGAGGGCTTTACTGAAAACATCAGATTCCACGTTTGCATCACTGTAATTTCTACCATTAAATATTTACATACAGACAAATATGAAGACACTAACATTCAAAAAGGAAAACTCACTGTGGTTTATGTCCCCTGCTGCTAAAAGGAGTACACATGAGAAAACTGTACTTTCACTCCTTTCCTGTTCTCCCAGTAAGTTGATACCTGTGCTGTTAGTACGTCTCTCTCTCACTGCATTTTTATGTGCACCACGTAGTGTTAGACAAGGAAAAGTCAGACTTGGTAATCGGAAGGCGAAGAAATGCTCCCTTTGTGTGACCTGAGCATTTGCGCTTGCCAGCAGTTTCCATTTCCAGGCAAGTACGGTGAGTCTCACAGTGACATGCTCTAGAAAACAGGGGCTTTTTTTCTTTACAGGTTCTTACTGGTTTTCAGTACGATACAAATAGTAATGACCAACACGCCTTAGGGAGTAAAAAAAACCAATGTTTTTTTAGCTTTCAAAAAGCAAGCAAACGTTTATAGACATTTATAATAGAATAAGCTATACATGCTTTCTTTCCTGTTAGTTCCATATCTTTCACAGCAGTGCCCGAAGATCAGCTGAAAATAGCCCAGTATCGCTACACCCTTCCCCCGTCCTGGAGATAACAGGAAAGGAGATATGACCTTCCTACAGTCTATTGTTTAGGGCAGAAAATGAGCATCTTGATTCTCAAATCAAAAAAGTTAAACATTCAATTTGGCGGTTCAGTGGCACTATACAGAAGGGAAAGCTCAGCTTACCAAATGGAAGAAATGTAAAAAAGACCCTTTAGTTAACTATTCCAGTGATGACATATTTAAAGCAGTGAAGCGCATGCCTTCAGATACCACCCCTACTGCCATGGCTCTGCAGCTGAAAGGGGGGCAGAATAAAAACTCACTTAACTGAAGTGCCTTCACTGTTACAAGTCCTGCCCATCAGAATACAGGTGGCTGCTACAGCCCTCAGGAGTCTTGAGAAAGCGCTCCCTGGCCACATCTTGTATAATGATACCGCTTGAATGAAAGCTGACTACACAGAATATTTAAATATTCTAAAAGTAGAGCCTCTGACATAGTAGAAAGTGCTATTACAGAACTCTGCCTGCGTATTCTGGGATAAAAGGGTCTGATAAAACCACAATCAACTTCTATCCGTGCTCTTGAGCAGGGCTACAGACCTTGACTATGCTCTGTGCCTGCCACGTGTGAACCGAGAGGGCTTCGCTAAGGCTGGAATGTACACACTCGGGGATTAGTCTCTGGCCTCAATAGGCAGAGTCAGTCATACTATACACTAAAATAGCCTATACACAAAAAAAAAAAAAAAAAAAAAAGGTGTTGGTCTGAGATGCTAAATGCAAAATTATATACACACACAATTAGAAGTTCTCAGGACCATCTCATTGTTCTTGAATATCCAATGATGGCAACTTCAAACCTTACACCTCCCATGAATTACAGCAGAGGAAGTTTACCCTAATTAAATTAAAGGGTCTTAACTGCAAATAAGTAATTTCTGTCTCTTCTAACAAGCAGAAGCTATCAACCTGCAAAAAGACCTACCCCCAAATAGCTGTGAGACTGTCACCTCTCGATCCTTTACTGGATTGCTTCTAAGCTTTTCAGTTTGTTCACGTCTTAAAGCAGCGTGTCCAGTCCTGAAGCCACACCTGTACTGAAGAGAGTGCAGTCATTAGGTTACTAATTCTTATTTTTAGGTGCAGCTGAACTGATTTACTGGATTTAGCATCCAAACCAGCTTTAGGCTGTCAAGCCTGGGGATTTACACCTATGTATGTATGTATTACTGCTGCCCTGAGTACTGAGGCTGGACTGAAGGAGAGGAGAGTGGTGTGAGCACGAACTAACCGCCTTCCTCAGACGTCTTGAAGTAAAGTAAAGTAACACAAATAGGAGAGGAGGGGGAAAAAAAAAAGAAAGAAAAGGAAAAAAGCCAATCCTCCACCACCCCATCAATACGACATACCAGTCTACTAGTTTATAGCTACATCTATGCAAATAATAAATGGGTAATGGTGCTAATTAATTTGATTAACCCATCCAAGTCTCACCAGGGACTTTGGAATGAGGAAGAGGGGGACTGTTATGGCTGATGCTAGGGTAAAACGATGCTGTGGGGGCTGTAAAAAAATGCTTTTGCTCAGAAATAATTCCATTTTGAGCAAGTGAAGACACCCAACGGCCTTTCCTGGCTTAACAAATCGTCATATACTCTCACCTCCCACCCCTTAATGCCTGAGACTTTCTCTTTCAGAGCCTCATATGCACGCTCGCTGCCACTCACTGTTAGTCTTGAAACCGAGGGTGCTTTTCAGCTACAGCTGCTCTGCATCTGGAAGTCCTGGCTTGTTAGCCCATGGCAGCAGGAGCCAGCCCAGGCCTCGTGCAGAGCCAGGCTTTCTGCAAGTTAACTGAGAGTAAAGCAGATCATTGGGACGTTTATTCTGGCAAGTCAAATGCCCCTACATGTATTTCTATGTGTATATCATTCACCTTCCCAAGCTGAAACTCAGCACAACACTACCACTGAGCCTGGATTTGCAATAAATTCAACAGCACAGTTCTGGCTCAGAAAAAAAATAAAATTATCTGCCAAGCCTTCCTCAAGCGAGTTGTATTTAAACTGCAACATCTCAGGACAGATAACAGTGTTGGTATATTCATTGAAATTACCCCTAACATTCAGAAAAGGCTTCTATTTTCTATTTTGTCTTAAGCTTTCTGTGAAGCATCGCTTCTGCATTTCACTCCAAAGTTGATTACAGACATGTAGAAACCAAACTGACCCAACCAGAAATTTGTCTAAGGTCTAGTGGAATAAACCATCTACAGTAACGTGACATTACACCTGCATCCCCAGAGCGAGTAATCTCATAGGACCCAAACGCTAATTTTACATGCATCGAGCTGTTTCTCATGGCCAGAGTCCTTTGCATTTAGATGGAAAGTGCTCCCCAAGATTACAAATGTTCATCGCTCATTTCTGCTTCGGTTAAGCCAGTTCAGGCCGATCTTCAACCACTTCAGGGATGATTTTTTTTTAAAGATACTTCTCTTGTGCTTGTATGAAGAATTGGTCTGTCCCTCTTTCATGCTGGTTATCTGCCTTCTCTGTAAAGTCACAGGATCCTTACGTTCCCAGTGGCATCTTGTTCTGCGAATGACAGCAACTACCCTTAAGCGAAGAGATGGATTAGCTACAGCAAGGCATACATGGGAGGAAAAAAGTTTGCCATAAACTTGAGGGTGGTGGGTCTCCCACCTTTGAACGGTTATTACACCCACTACACTCTGCTCAATTCACCCTCTTGAGCTTTCCAGCAGGGCGGAGCTCCCAGAACAGTTTCATGCAGTTAAAAGGACAGAGTTCAGACTTCCAGCCTTGTCACCTGTACTTCCATGTGGCCGCGGAGGTGTCCGTCACCCGTGGTGACCAGGAGGGCTGGCCTGTGGTTGGTAGCGAGAGCAGGTAGCGCAGCAGAAGCTGGAGTAGTATTCGTTAGTGCAGAGCTGGGCCTGCAGGATCAGATCGCAGTTGGCCAGGTGCGGCTGGTCCACGCACTCCCTGCCCAGGTCCACAACATGATTCACGGTAGCTGCAGCCAAGCAGAAGGTGAAGCAGCTGTGAATACACTGCCAGGGCTTATCCTCAGCTTTCGTTTCCCTCCCAAAAGACACAGCACGTTCCTGCTTACTCTACCCTGCCGGTTCTAAGGGGATTGTTTTAAATTTAGTCCAACATCAAGGATGAGAGAGAAACTGGCACCTCTGGTGAAACAGAGGAGGAGAATGCAGTTTCTGGGGCTGATCTGCTGGTCTCCTGTGCTGGATGGTGTCCAGAGTCCAAATACGAAACTTGCAGCCAACTATTTGGTCAACCAACTGCGGTATTTTGGCCTCAGGAAGTTAATTAGGCTCCCAGCGCCCGTGGTAGGGGGGGTGGTTCCTACCCTCTTGCTTTTCCAGCCAGGGAAAGCAGGGCTCCTGGGCTGGCACAGCCCAGAGCCTCCCGCTGCTCCCCAGTGCCCGGGGTCAGCGGTGGATGGGCAGATGCAATGGGCAGACTTATAATAGGGATCGTGCCTGGGGAAGTGAGGAGGACGGGTTGTGCTCACCGCTAGGCTTGCTCCTTAGCACTTTCACCTCCGTGCTGGCACTGACAGAGTTGCTGCTGCTGTAGGCGCTGCACGTGTAGGATCCCTCGTCAGCCTCTTGAACGTTGCTTATGATCAAGTTTCCATCCTGGGACAAGTGGATGTGGTGGCCATCTGCCCGCATGGGGACTCCGTTCCTGTGGCAGAAAACATTTTGTATCACAATTCCCACCCTCGGGGGCTAAAGGAGCTCTCTGTGCTCTTTGGGAACTGGTGCCCTGTGAAAGGGGTGAATTTTTACAAATTCAGCAGGAAAGAAGAAGAAATCTTCTTTTGCCACGACCTGGCCTTACAACTGTGTGGCAACACGAGCCTGAGTGAGTCTGCATCCGTTAGCCTGCTGTCTGCGTGGGAGGCAGCTAGCTGCATGCGCTGTATAAAGACATTGCCCTTTCCGCTATTACACATTTTTGAGGTTTGAGGAACTGAGAGAAGATCCAGGGTGCCTTTCCCTCTCTCCAGGTTGTGGTCTGGCAGTGCTTGTTTGGCTGGCATTGACAGCAGCGCATACTGCCTGAGGAACATACCGGGTAGTGAGCAATGCGCCCTCTTCCCTCTGCCTTAAAAGTTTGTTTTAAAAAAAACACGCTTAAAATACCAGCAGGATTGTGTCTGTTCTCTTCCTCCTGGAATACCCTGTGCCCAGCAGGAAAACTGCCTGAATTATGAACTCCCAGTTACCAAGGAAATGAGATTTGTTTCACTGAAAAGGGCTTCATTCAGACTCAGAAACTTGCATCATTTTGTTAATTCAAATACCAAACTTATGTCCGGAAGAAAAGTTCTCTTTGTGAGATGGCCCACTTCAGTCCTAGTCCTACCCCTTGGAGTAGAGAGATTTAAACAATTACCAATCAATCTCTCTGGATCCTTTGCAAGAAGGCTCCAAAACAGAACCGATTCTTTTCAAATAGAGAAAAAAACAAACACCAAACACTTCCACAAATTCAGAGTTTCCCTGTAAACTATCAACAGAAGAGGACACAGCTTTTCCTTTACCTTTATTAAAACACTTTAAAATCTCCTTTGCTCCCACTTGACAGTAGAGGGAGAGAACTATTGCAGCAGGAAGCTGGGATTGTAGGGGCTAAAATGTTTGCTAGGGTTAGTCAGAGAGAGTTTTCTAAAGACCAACTAAAGGTCTCATTTTGATTACTCATTTCAGCTTTTCTATTGTAACGTCACTAACTTTCCAGCATGGAGCCCTTTTGAACTCCATGAAATCTTAGCTTAACGTCTGCTTTCCTCCTTATTTGGCTGGAATGTGAACTTGGTGACGCCCACACCCCACAGGGATCTTTCCCAGGATTTTTGGGTAACAGCCAAGTTGTTTAGGAAAGGGTACATGATGCTAGTTGGGGCTGAGAACCGTGGGTCTCTCCCTTGTCTGGCAGGCATCCTGCGTTATTATTTGGAGGGTAAGCGATGAGGTTTGGGAAGAGAAGGAAAGGGAAGTTCTCTCTCATTTTTCCTCACCTTGACCACCTTATATTCACGTTGTTGCCAGTCACAGTACAATGAAGTTGAGCAGTCCCTCCCTCAGGTACCGTGATGCTTGGCAGAAGACCAGTGATCTTCAGCTCTCCTAGAGCACAATGGAAATCATGACTAGCAGGAAGCCAATGCCATGCTGCCCCTGGTAGTAAGAGCATTCCCCCACGGGAAAAGTCCAATCTACGCTATCATGAGATATGAGCCCCTGGGCCTTGAAACAGCATGTTTGGAGCTATGGTGCCGTTGCTATGGGGAATGTGGATTTCCTAAGGGCCTTGGCCTGAGCAAGGACAAGTAGCAGAGGCCTCAAAGAGCTTTTTCCTCCAGCTGAACACAAGCACATCACATGCATAGAAGAACCATCTCCTTAATTCCTCTTGCTCCCATACCCATTCCACACCAGTGTCCCAGAAACAAGGCCCTGAGAGTCACCCTTACTGTGCTATTAGTCCCTCCTCCCAGCTGCCTGGAGCACCACGATCTACAGACACACAGAGATTACCATTGGGTAAAACAACTCGCTCTTCCCTTGCCCTCAAAGTGCCTGTTGAACATTAGGTGCGAAGCCAAGCGGCATGGCCAGACAAGAAGCCCACACTGACCAGCCCTCCCTGCTTCCCGCTTGTGTGCACACACGCGTGTGTGTACAGACATGCCATGCATGCCTCCACCCATCCAGTACCTAGAGGTCGGAACAGGACCTGGCGCTGGTCCTGGTCGTGTCCATTCGAGGCAATGCAGGTAAAGAATCCGGCGTCTTCAGAGCTGACCCGGCTGATCACCAGCGCCCCGTCCAACTGCTGCCTGTGTCTGGGGAACAAAACCAGAAATCCCCTCAGCCTGTGCGTGGGTCAGGATGGGACTCCAGCCACCAGAGCTGAAGCTGAGCCTCGTGCACAACTTTGTAGTAACACCGAGCAAAGGTTTAGCAGCAGGTCAGTTCAACCTGCAATGCAACCTTGGGTCATCAAATCCCAGCACTAGTGCTTCAGACTCTGGAAAAACTGACTGCTAGAGCAGGTTTCTGGGAGCAGAGAGTGAGGGGAGCTGCAGGAGAGCAGCCCCAGTAGCTGTAGAAGTTTGCCGCAGGCACCCTGATCTCTCTTTCTGCTGTGAACCTCTGCCCTGGCTCACAGACCAGTTGGGTTTTGGCAAATTTGCTTGCTGTGTATTCTCTTTGTGCTAATCTTGTAGAGGAGCAAATTTCAGCTTTGGCTCACTTGTAGACCCTGTATCACAGCTGTTCGCTCGAGGGTTCAATGTTCAGACTTTGATCTGCGAGCGAGGCTAGTACGGGCAGTCAGGCAGTACCGTCTGGCCCTAACGGAGGAAGCCAGCCAGCATAAAGCAGGACGGGCCCTGGCTGCATGGCCAGCAGCTCCATTCCCTCAGGGAGGAGTCAGGGAAGGCAAGGCAAGGAGGAGCCTCCCCTCCACATGAACCTGCCTGTGGGCATGGTGGAGCCACCTGGGAGCTCACCTGGGAGAGGAGAGGGGCTGCCCATCTTTCTGCCACTCAATGGTGAGAGACGGCAACGCTTCCACTGTGCAGGGCAGTCTGACTCTCTCACCGACGTTGGCCTCCATTACTGAGGGCTCACTCTTATCCATTCTCAATCTGCAAATCCACAAGCACAGCAAAAGATGCAGAAACTTCCTCGTTCAGCATTGGACCTTCACCACAAGGTGTTTTTAATTACAAGCCTTATTTTTTACCTCCAACAGGAAAGGGTGGTCTCTGCACTCCCGCCAGAGCTCTGAAACCTGCCATCACTAACATTCACCCACAACTTTCAGAAAAGAGCAGCCTCCATCAAATCCTGCTCCAGTTCAGCACAGCTTGGCGCTGCACTCCTGCCAGCCAGCTTAACCCTTTTGAAACAGCAACCCTGTTTCTTACAGCATCCCTCTGGATAACAGCCTAGGAAGTGTTAACAACATGAGCACATGGCAAACGGTACAAAGTCCTGAACAGGGCACCACACAAGTTTCCCCCAGGGTGCTTGTCTGGCACACAAAAATGAGCAGATATTTTTTGGGGTGTGAGGAGCCCGTTGCAATCACCTGCCTGCATGCAAGGGACATGAGCTGGCCATTCACTTCATGCAGCAGAAAGGTCAGGTTCTCACACCACTCATCTCCTCGTGCTCTTCGCTCTCTTGTAACGACAGCTAAACACCATTTTAGAAGGGAACTAAACCATGATGTTCCCAGCATCAAATAAAACATCATCTCCCCCACCCCCATTCTCTGACCTGAATTCTTGATCTCAAAAAACAAAACCAAGAGCCTTAATTCAATGCTCTTAATTCAGTGAATCGCTGCTTTCTGCTTTTAGGCAGAAGCAGCTAAGGAGGCTGATGGGGAGTTCAGCAAATTGGCTGGGTTTTAGGTTGTAAAGAATTCCCTCAAAAGAAGGGAATAATTGGATCATGGTCCCATTTAATCTGGAACCCCAACATGTCGCATTTAAGGCAAAAATAATTTGTACCCTTTTATTTCTGTGGGACCTAGAAACACCAAAGAAACATGCAAGAAGTTACAAAATATGCCACCCAGTACGTGAGGAGATAATTTTGAGTCAAACTGGTTTGTTCACAAACTATTTAAAATAAATGGGTGGGGGATTGGAGATTTTTTTAATATACGTATGTCTATTTTGTGCTAGTTAAGCAGTTCCTATTTGCTCTGCTTTTTTTCCAGAACAGGTTTCTCTTTCTGCCTACACTAACTTGAACAGCTAAGGATGCTGCCCCGATAGTTCCACTTTCCTTTGAACCTAGCTCCTTTGCTGTCAGCCTCCCTGCGCGTCTTTCCTCAGAATATGCATCTTTCAAGAGACCCTTGGGGCGGACAGAAGACAGCTTGCGACTGGGATCTTCTCCCGTTCCTGTTGTCAGCAGTTCAGTACTGCTTGCTTCCCAACCGTGCCCCAGAACAGCTGACCCGGGACCTTTCCAATCTTCAGCTTTTCTACATGAAGAGATGCCATATGGTTCATCAGCTGGGCACGGTGGACAAACTGTTGCTGTATGTGAACTTACCTGTGTGTGAACTGCTGATGCGCAGAGGAACCGGCTGCCTGTACAACCTTCCTGCCTCTGGATAGCTCTGGCTGCTGCTGATTTTCCTTGTGAAGGACCCGACCTCTCTCACCCTCTGCCAGCACAGCGCCCTGGTACTCTATTCAAAATGAAATGCCATATGTGAATAAAAGGACCCTTCTTACTGTGACCTCTTGCGTAGGGTTTCTGCGAGCTTGGGAGAGCTTGCTGAACTGGAGCCAAAGAGCCCTTCAGCCATCTGTTTTCTGGCTGACTAGTGCAGTAAGCCTGCGCTGTCTGCTAATGAGAGTCACAGACCTGCAGGCAAGCAATTTTAGACTCCTTTCTCTCCTCTGTCAGTGAACATGTTGCAGCATCCCTTAGGCCACAATGCCTTCTGCCCCATGTGCCACTGCTGTGACAAAGTACACTGAAGAGATTGAAGGCTACAGGGTGCCTTGCTGGCCCATCTTTTGAGACTAGTCTTTCATAATTTTTTGTTTTTGTTTCTTAAATAAGGCACATTTTTCAGAACAGGGAATCATTTGTTACCCAGCAGGACCTGTTTGGGCAAAACACAAAACATAAATGCACCAGCACAGACAGCTATGGCAGACTGGTCACATTATAGTGTGAGATGGAGGGCCCAGGAAACTGCAGAAAAATCCTCTTCTGGAGCCTCTTTTCTGGGATCAGGATGCAGCTGATGGCTTGCAGGGAGGAAGACGCGCTCACTGTGCTTACAGGCAAGCCACAAGGCTGGTTATGGGGTGGCACTGCAAGGGAGTGCTTTCACACGAGACAACACCAAAAGAAGCCCTGCTGCCTCCACACTCCCTCTTGGCACCCCTGCAGCAGAGGAGACCGACTGCTTTGCCTTGCTCTTGGGACACCACTGCGGTGGAGTGAAGGCAACGCTGCTAGCACAGTGTGGCAGCGGAGGAATTTTGCCCCTGCAGCTGGCTTTATCGCTCCTGTTGTCAATAACCATTAAGGAGGAGCCCTGAGCTACCTCTTTGGTCTGAAGTGGAAGATAAGTCACCTATGATCTGTAACTGAATCTGTCGGCTCTCTGTCCTCCCGTCAGAAATGAGGCACTTGTAAGTCCCGGCGTCCTCCAGCTTGACGTGGCTGATCACTAAGGAGCTGTCGGACTGGTAGGTGTGCCTGCAACAGGAACAAGGATTCACGGCCTCTGCCTGGACACAGACAGCAGCTGGCCAAGGCAGAGCGGCCCTTCGTGCTGAAGTTGCGTAAACCATCACCATGGAGAGCCCTCCCTGGCTTAGAAAACAAGAAAACCCTGTTGACCACAGAGGGGTCACAGGCAGGGGAAATAACTGCCGCAGAAAGGAGGTCAGGAACAGAGAGGAAACTGAAACGGGGAAACAGGGAACTGCTTTCAGCAGCCCCCTCCCATGAGGAGGCAAACTGCCCTTCCAGGCAGGAGCCTGAGCCCCAGCAGTCAACTGCAAACAGAAAAGCAGAACTGGGCTTTACTTAACTGTTATTTTCATAACACAAAGTGAATGTCTGGCTCCAAACTGTTGCTGGAAACAGACTTCCCAGGAAAAACTGGCTTTAAAAGTAGTTTTTTTAAAAAGTTGTATCTTAGATGGGAGTGCCAGAAACTTCCAGTCAGAGGAACTCTGAGTTATTTGGCTACAAGCTTCACCCTGGACTACTGGCTTACTGCTGCCCCAAGATGAATCCAACAGAGACAAAATTTTTCTGTATCACTACCCACATATGAGCTTCCACCAGTGCCTTGTTACGGGACAGCACCTGTTCTGCCCCATAACACTCAGCGCCTCAATACTGTTGCAGACCCTATCTGTCTCTGCTGTACACAGACCAGGTGAACAGCTCATGCTTTTAGGTCAATACATGGGCTTGTTTATTTATTCTTCCCCTTTTTTTTATTTTTTAAGAATGTTAACAGTAAAATGACAAAGAAAGTAGGCAAGCGTATTTGGCACTCTGCCCAGCAAGGAGCCCGTCTGCTCTACAGTGAAGGGAGCTGAGCTCACCTGTCAGAGGAGACCGGTCGGCCGTCCTTCATCCACTCCACTCTGGAGAAGGGGGACATGCCTGTCTTACAGACCAGCTGGATGTTTTGTCCCACGACTGCTGTCACAAGAGAGGGCTCGGCTTCCTCCAGGATGGCTCTGAAAGAGAAAGCAATTTCATTGGCACCTCTGCTGCCCTCCTCTCCTCCGGGGTCCTCTAATGTGACCCTGGGTAAGTCACAGCCACAGGGCAAAGCAGGACTGGCTGCCCATTAAGCTCTGAGCAGATGCACCAGGCAACATGTGGGGAGCCCTCTCCTACATGGCAAAGGCTGCTCAGCAGACAGACACAGATCCAGTGCAGACACGTTTAGATCTAGCTCTGTGCACTCCTGATTTTCAGGGTGACACCGTCTGGATCCTGAGCCACACTCTGCATCTTAAAAGTCTTTCCTAGAACAACCCACTGTTGCTCCATGCAGTGTTGAGATAAAGGCTCTGAAGTCAGAGTCAGCTAAATTTATTTGTCAGAACAAGAAAAACACCCATGGATTCACATTTACAGTGTAAGAATGCCTCCCAGACAAAGATCCCAGGATCCTGCAGTCTTTTACACACCATACTTCCAGTGCTGTCAGAGAGCAAGGAGAGCGCAAGGAAAGAGAAAGCAGATAACTCCAGGGCCTGAATAACTTGATTTACCAAAGGGCCACATGTATAGCCAATCCATTGCGTGGTATTCCCAGTTAGGTGGTCCCAGCTGGGGCAATACTTTCACTCACTGACGCTTCACAGTGAGCTGGCAGAACAGGAAAATAAAAAATAAAAAATCATCACCTGTGCAAAGCCTGTGCTGGGAACGAGTCTGCAGACGCCTGGTGCCCAAATCCTTCCATCATGAAAACATCCGCTCCAAAAGCCTTATGCCACTGCTTGCCTTCATGGGGCAGCGCCTGCTGGCCACTGCTACCCTGCCTCTCTGAGGCCCCAGGCACTGCTGTTTCCCACAAGTGCTGCCGGCTCAGACTGTCCAATCTGCTTTGCTGGGTGCCCCCGCGCTGGCTCTCCAGCCCACCAGTCCTTGGCAGCACCTCACTTCTCCAGCTGTCCCGTCTGCGGCTGTCTTGTGTGGGGTGTGAAGCCCAGTAGGCCCTTCCTTCTTGCCTGTGACTTGCAGACTCTCTCATGGGGGACTGCTGCTGACCCCGAGCATCCCCTGTTTGAGAGTGGGCGCCAGAATGCTGGTGTTGCAGGGCTCCTGTGACAGAAGGTGGCTGGTGCTCCAGAGGACTGATGCCCACAGAGTTGTGGCACGCTCTCATGCACTCCTCCTCTGAGGCAAAGCTGTTTTTATTGCCGTGACAGCCGCCGTACCAAAATCGGTTGCACTTGCCAACGACAGTCACAAAGTACCAGCGCGTGGTCCAGTTTGCACAGGGGCCGTGGGCGCTGGGCAGCAGGCATATGACAGGGTATGCTACCAAAAAGAGCAGAACAGAGGGAGATGTGAGGGTCATGAGGGACACAAATGTCCAGGTGCTTCAAGCCGCCTACCTAGATGATCTGATGGGCCTTGTGTAGCAGAGGTCGGAAAGTAGGACAGCTGAGTTTTGCACCCAGCTCAGCTTTGAAATTGGGCAGCTGCTCACACGTTTCTTTCTGCCCCAGTTTTGCCACTGGAGGAAGGAGAACCAACCTCAGAGACATTTCTGAATCTAGATACTAGACAGATGCTTTACGGCCTTTCTCGGGGAATTGCACAGCTGCAAGGTTGGCTCTGGGGCTTCCTCTTCTGCAAGGGGCACGTGGCTGGCATTTGCACATTTCCAGCCCACAAAGCAAGTGGATTAGACCCAGTTATGAAGCCTCATGCATTACAGAATACCCCTCCACACACTGGTATAAAAGAGGAGCACAGCCCAACGTGTCTATGAAGCGAGCCCTGTGCTCTGAGACACCAGTATCACAGCCACAAACACTGGACGCAGGGCTCTGACTGAGGGGTCCTTTGCCAAGCTGTGGTTGAGCAGAGAGCATCCAAAGAGCTTTCCCTTTCTCCAAGGCAGCCCCACAGGGCTGGCCACCAAGCAATCTCTGTGCTGCGGCAAAAGGGCAAGGCAATGTAGCAGCAATGTGTCGGCAGAGGATACAGCTGTGAACGAAAGGAGCAGAGATGCTTTTGCCCAGCAGCTCTAGTGCCCTCATAGTACAGCAGGCACTGTGTTGAACTCTGCTGGCTGAAAGCACCCACGCAGCCCTGAGCAACACCTCCATCCTTAGCTGTAAGCCCTCTTTCCACCTCTGTCCACAGGCTGTCTGAAGGCTGAGCATGGCCCTGAGTCCTCAGAGGGGCCCCTACTTCTCCTAAACCCAGGTAACTAATTCGGAGCACTCCAGGCTCCATCAGGGTGTCCTCCCAGGGGAAAACAGCTCCCCAGAAGTCCTAGAGACAGCCAGAGGTCACACAAACACACTTCTGTCCAACTATCAGCAGAGGACAACAAGAATTTCTGCAGTAGCTGACAGAGCTGAACGATCTGGCTGCTTTCCTACACCCCCTCCCGCCTTCACCTGCCCCAGCCACCAGGCAGAATTTCTTTTCAAAGAGATAATTTACTACATTTTACAGAGAGCAGAGCACCTGCACAGGAAGTTTCCATACACTACTGGGTTCCGTAGGACTCTTCCTATGTTTCTAAACCAAGAAGCCAAAGCATCACTTACGGTAGTTGGGCCTATTGAGACATCCTTCCCCTTGAGGACCTGAAGCTGAAGCGACATTGTCAAAACAGCAGCCGTACATGGAACTGCGGCACTCGCCCGAGGGGTGCTGCTGGGACAAGGCTTGGCTTGCCTTAGAGACAGGAATTGAAAGCCAAAAGTTATCATGCGTACACGAGGACAGTAGCACATGCAAGGCACCGTGTCCAAGCTGTTGGCTGCACAAGGCCAGCTGTTAGAGGAACCACTGTTTTTTTGTTTGCCTCCTAGAGACTTTTATGCTGGGAAGGGGTGGGAAACTTGGGTGTCAGCCATGGAGCCAGGGCTGCACTTCTCTGCAAGACAGACCTAACCAGCACAGGGGCAGGTCAGTTTTTTTTCCATCTGGTCCCACCAAGCACCCCAAGCTATAAGAGGAATTTCCTCCCTGACTACTTTGCCGTCAATTAATCTGCAAAGTTGACAAACAAAGGCAATTAATAGTGGGCGTGTTTTTCCCATTTTTTTTCCCCAGAAATTGGCATGGCATCCAATTGCATCCTTGCAATGGGATGGCAAGTTTCTGGCTGAAAGAAATTTGATTACTCAGAATTATTCAATCAGTTCTATGCAGGATGGTCTTCTACTTCTCAGATATCTCCCAACCACCCTCTGTCCCCTGCTTACAGAGGATCACAGGTGGGTGCCCCAGACTGAACAGGAGCGAAGTGGGCCAAAGGGCTTGATGCCATGCCTGGAATATTGGTTCTCCAGCATTATTGGCAGAGATGAAGCACAACAGAAACCCACAATCTGAGTCACCGGGTTCAAATCTGGATCTTCATATCTGATGGACTCCTAAAATGCAAAGAGCTTTTTTACTTACGGCTGGAGCAGCTGCAGTGGTCTGATTTCTGTTCACTTGAACATCATGGTAATATTGTGGGCATCCCATGTTGTTTGGACCCTGGGCAGCTGATATTCCATCAGGACAGCATCCATACCTACAGGCAGAAGGCAGAAGGGCTGCAGCAATACCTGACCTGCCCAGCTCAGCAGGCACAGGCTGTAAATTTCAGTAAGCCCCCAGGAAAGGCAATGCCTCCCTGTTCAGGCCTATCTCCAGCTACCTGTTTCGGTGACAGGTGCTGAAGGGGCAACCTCTCCCCAAAGGTCCTGAAGCTGGAGTGTGCCCATCTGGACAGCAGCCATGTGGGCTCCGACGACAATCCTGAGAGCCAGTCCCCGCACTGGGGTCCTGAGAGAAGCTGAGCTGATGGGAACCCGAAGACCGTGACTGGGATTCCCAGCGAACAGGCAACAAGTTGATGCCATGGTCCTTGGTGGATGGGATGTGGCGATTCCCAGAGGTACTATGGATTGTGGAGCTCCCAGGGAGCATCCTCTTATCACCAGAATCTGGGGAAAGAACTCCTTAAAGCATGCAGGTGAGCATCAAAATCTGGTCAGTTTTCCTCATCTCTGCTCTCTTTCACCTGCCCAGGGCTATAGGGCAAGCTTTTTGTATCAGGATTTCACATGAGTATGTATCTTCTGGATTTGGTTGTTCTGAGGTTCTTTTGCTCACTGCCCTGACCATTCTTCCTGCTGTCCCATGAGAAACCACCTGCCACATTACTGTGGTCCCCTCACATGATCCTTTCTTCTTCCTATGGTCTGCTTTGGGCAGCATTTCTCTCAGCCAACGCTTTAGTCATGCTGCCAGACCGTGGGATATATATACTGTACAGTCTGTTCTGCATGGACAGATTCAGATACTGCTCACTGTCAGTGTAAAAGAATCTACACTTTGTCCCTGGCTCCATGAATTCCTAGAAGCCCATGAAAAGAATGAAAGAAATGAAGAAAAGGAGGAACCTTCCCCCTACCACACCCTATTTCAAGTCCACCATCATCAAAACCTCAAACTAACAAAATTCTTCCAAACCTGTGGCAGGGCTGTTTGGGTTGTAACGCGTCAGCAAGGACTGGCGAGTGACATCGTATCCCATAGTGTCCTGCATACTGGGGACCTCTGCAAAGAGAGACAGACACAAAATAAGTGCAGTTAGTCCAGCCCTATGTTCTAATAATTGCAAACACATCCAGGAGTCAACACAAGTTGATGAAAATGTTTCTCTTCTCCTGGAACAGCTGCTGAGCAGCAATTGGATTCCACTGGATTGTCAGGACAGTGACATGCGATGGGCAGGTAGACAGAAGTCAGCATTTCAGCTCTGGCATGAAGACAAGATACAGACAGCACGCAAAACCTTCTGAGCAGTTGTGCCTCGTTTATAGCTGGTCCACAGAGGGATGAGAGTTGGCTACAGTTTTTAGCTACTGAGCCTGCCTAGTTTGCCATCCTTCTTGACTGGGAGTCCTGAGGTCAGTCTGCAGCACACACTGGGACCGAGCCACCACAGAATACTGAATTCAAAATGGACACACACCAAGCCTGTTACATACATTTCAAATAGCACAGGTGCTGGGACTCTGAAGATGCCATCGTTACGTGCACAAGACATAAATGCACAGGATGGAGACAGGCAGACAAAAAGCTGAGAACACAAGCTGGTGCAGAGCTGGGAATTTCTACTCCTAAACAAAAACATTTTAGGAAAATCTAGGTGTGCAGCAATACACTCACGCTGTGGCAAGTAGCAGGGCTGCGTGTTGCAGCTACCCAGGGTGGCTGGTTTCTGTGGCTGGATGGCTTTGCATGTCTCAGGGCTGTAGAATTTGGAGTCACCATCAGCGCAGATGACTTGGCGTGTCCGGATGCCTGAATTGCAGCTCTTCGAGCACTTGGGCACAGAGAGAAGGCAGGTGAATGGGCAGCAGAGGCCGAATGCAGAAACCCCACAGACCCGAAACGCGGAACAGCTGCATGATTAGCCACAGGCTGAGCACAGCTTCCTCCACCAAGACAAGGCAAACAACACTTCAGCTGGACAATTACAGAACCATACTTCAAACAAATGTCACACCCAGCCCTGAAGCATTAGGTTCCCCGCCATGCTCAGCCTGTAACATCCAGATGAGCTGCTGTTACCCACAGCGGTGTGGCAGGGAGTTGCAATAAGCAGCTGGAGTGAATTGCTTCAGCCCAGTCTGAAGGTATCTCAATACTACAGGTATCCACCAGCAGTAGGAGGGTCAGTTTTGAACCATGCATTCAAGAGCAACAGTTTACAATGGGAAAGCAAACTGGTGGCTTTCTTGTAAGGAACTAACTGGAGTTTCTCTCACTGGAAGCTGTGGATGAAGAGGGAGCAATAAGCAGCAGCTCAGTGGAGGGGAAAGGATGAGGTACCTGTGTAACCCATCTGTTCATGGCAAGCTCTACAAACATTGGGAGAGCACTTCTGTCTCTCATTCAGATGCAGGTAGGAGCTCTTCTGATACTGGAAAGCCAGGGGCCAGGAAAGATCAGATTAAGGTACGTGACTTTTTTAGTTGTTATTAAAACTTGGCCTGCATCTCATGAAGAACCAGATGTAAGATGTTTTAACTCAGAAGAAGCTGCTCTGGTTAGCACAGAGGGAAAAAAGTGTTTAGAAGTCACCTGATACATCGGATCTACCCCTATTCTCCTCCCCCACAGTGCTCTTCCTGGTCTGAACACAGTCTGGCTCCCTCCATAAAGACAAGACTAATCCAGCTGAAGCACAGTCTATCTGAAGAATTACAAAAATGTACTTTAAACCGTATCACCAAACGTGATGACCAGTCCTGAAGACTGGGGCTCCAAGCCGTACTCAGTCAGAGAGCTGTTCCAGTATTCAAGCGATGGAGCGAAGAATCGGGAATAAGCAGCAAGAGTGGATTGTTTCAGCTTATTGGCTGCATTTTCCCACTGTCACTGAAACTATAATCCCCCCCTCAGAAGGCTTTATTTTTGTAGCAGCTGCATACAAAGCAGGCAGCAGATTAACTGGAGCATTACTAGTGCCAGTTACAACGCAACTGTGCGCCAAGGGACTGGTAATGAAGCAGTACATGCACTCCCAGCCTCAGCCAACGTGCAGACTGCATGGATCAAAGCTTGTTTGTGAGGAGCACAGCGATATAGTCAGTTATTTCCAAACCATGAAAGTGCGATGCTCACCAGGCCCCAGTCTCCAACGTGCCAGCCGATTTCCTGGATGCAGTTCTCCTTAAGGCAGGGCTGGGTGGCCGATGGCTTTGGCTCCATTAGGCAAGCGAAGTCCTGAGCCTGAGAGCCCTGCTGCGTTCTGCAGGTGACGGTCCGGGTCTGGACCCCTTCCCCACAGCTGGCTGAGCACTGCAGAAAGGGGGCCAACAATTACAAGGAAGCGCCTGGTTTCCACTTGCATTTCCAGGCTGTGCTCCCTAACATTAGGGCAGAGCACCACTTTAAGATTGCCTGAACCAACAAACCATCATTAAAATAATCTTCTGGGATGGGAGTTAGCAGAGTAGTTGTTTATGCTGTAGAAGAGACATTAAGGCATGGTGGATAGGGTCTGGGGGATCTGAAGCTCACTGGATGATTTCAGCCTAGTCACATCATTGCTCTTGATCTCTACCAAAGAAGACATGGAGAATCATTTTGGAAAAATATCAATACTGCAGAATACATTGAGAACAATAAATGGCAGGAAATACCTGGAATTTCTTGTTATTTACTCCTGATTAAAATCAACTCAAGGTTAGAATTCAAGGGAAGATAAAAAGATTCGGTTCTTGTGTTGCTCCTGTCTTCTGCCTGAAGACCTTGTGCTCCATTTTTACAGTGTGGAGCAACTTCTATACTAGTAACTGGTTTGTGACATTTCCAATGCCCTCTTAAATTCACAGTGGTGTTTCCCGGAATCCAAACTCCTCCTCCATGAATTAACAAGGCCTCTTACAGAGAGTATTAACCGGAGGGCCAGTCTGAATTACTTTAGATGAGCTTCCCAGATGAGTTTCAGCCACTCATTTGCTAGAGTGATCTTTTATCTTCGAGAGTACATGAAACAGAGACACTTTTGAGAACCCCAGAATGAATCACTAAGGAACAAGTTTGTAAGAACACGACGCTTGGTGCTTTCCCTATACAGTGCTCTTACTCCACAACCCTGAAGTCATCTCAGTATTTGCACCTCACAAGAGAAAAAATTATAAATAAATAAATAAATAAATAGGGCTTTCAGTCTGGGTTATCATACCTCAAAGTTGCATTTTATGCTGCTGCACGGCTCAAAGTACCATCACAAGATCATACGTCAAATGTTGCAAGCATGCATGTACTTCTTTTAAAAGAGGAAAATTCACCTGTGCTTTAGGGACTGAGTAGACACTACCTTTACTTTCTAAGCCCTTGGAATGCAAGGTGCCCTCTAAATGCCTGGCTGGCAGCACTGAGCACATACAGGTTGAACGGTTTCCTCTCCTGGAGGTATAAACGCACACAGACATCAAAAATGCACCACGCAGCTGTGTTCGGAGGAGCCCTGCACTGACACACAGCAAACAGCAGGTCACCAGTGTTTCAAGAGTATCTTGCTTATCAACTGTTGTGACTGTAGTACTGCTGTCCAGGGCTAGGAATGCTGAGGCAGCAACACGCATGGAAATAAACAGTGTAGGCAGAAGCCATGAGCTCCTGTTTTACCGGGTGGGGAGTGTTGCTGCACATCACCAGCTGATGGACAGCAGCTCCAATGCTTGCTGATAAAAATACAGGACTGGGGAAAGGACTTGGAAACCGGAGAAGAGGGAACATACAATAAGAGCAACAGGGGTGCAGGGGCACACACAGTTTTGAGGAACAGGGATGTGCTTATAGGAGGGCATAGCTACTAGCTAGCTGGAGAACTTGTTTGGAGGACTGCAGGGACAAGTCCTATACCTCTGCACAGCACCTATCCAGAAATACACACCTTTTGCAGCCCCAGAAAAGGAGCCTGCCTCTTTATCCCCGAGCTTTGGCAGATCCTCCTTCGGTATGTGCCAAGCCTCCCAGACACGAACTCACCTCTGACCAGGGCCCCGTGCTCCAGGTCGCACACTGCCTCATGTTGCAGGGCTGACTGCTGCGAGGCTGCTGTGCGAAGGCCACGCACTCAGCGTTATCCACCACCCCTTGGGAGCTCTGGCCGTCGAACGCCACACAGTAGACGGAGCGAGTCTGGGTGCCCCCACCACAGGTAGCTGAGCAGGGTCCCCACTCCCCCGTTTTCCACCTGCAGGTCACAGAATCGAGCAAACAAATGTAAGCCCAGCTAAACTGCCCAGAGGCACATGGGCGGTCGCTGCCGTGTGCCTGTTGTAATCAGACAGGGAAAGCGTCCTTTTGCAGAATAGAGTCAGAGGTGAGTTCCCATTTGACCAAGCGCTGCCCAGCTTAATTGGCAATGCAGAGCATGAGCCCCACTCCAGAGACAAATCCCCAACTACAAACCACTTGTTTCTATGGAAGTGTACAGCTCTCCCAGAGGGGGAAGACTACTCTCCATGGCTTTTGGTCTCTTGATGTCCGCAAATATGTCATGTGTGAATGGAACACCAAAGAAAAAAAGGAAGAAAATAAGAAAACAATCCAGATCAGCTAAAAGAAAAGCAACCCACACCAGCCTAACCACCCGTTACACTCCAGCCGTTATCAGAAACAGTCAAACCAAGCCAAGATCTCACTCTTCCTGTAAACCATGACAGGCACTCTCAGAAGTGCTTGTGAACTTTTCACTGACAGCCAGTAGAAAGCTGGTTTATTACTCCCATTGGCCAAATTCTCTAACAGCAGCACACACATTAGGGAAAAAAAAAAAGCCCCAAAAACTTTAAATAGATTTTGTCCTGTGTTTGGTTGCTGAAGCTGTCACAGAAATGATACACCCTTGCTAATGGAAGATGGAATGTCCACAAAACAATCTGACTGTTTGGATGCTAAAATCTCTGTCCTTGTCCACTCCTGTGTCTCAGAGCTGCCCAGGTAGCCAGGAGCACAGCTTACATGGCCTGGCTTCAGGGACAACATGATGGTCTCTTGATCCATCTTGTCCTTCAAGGACAACATTCCCGACTCCAGCGTGGTGCACAGTCAAAAAGCACTAGTGACGCAAGGTGAGCATCACTGTGATCTGCTTGTCAGCTGCCACCTCCCCTTGCAGTCAGGTGTCCCAGCCAGGGTGTGAAGGTGGTTCATGTTTTCTCCTCTAGCCTTCCAGCTGCTTCCCTAGTCTCCCCTCACCACCCCTAAACTGAGTTTCAGCCAATTCCCATTCACACCCCACCAGAAGCTATGCAGCAGACTCAGCCAAGAGAAGACATGTTCATCTCCTTAAGATACTCTTCTCTACTGCTAAAGATGCAGATATCATCCCAAAACTGAACAGTCTTTGCTATAAAATAAGATGTTCCCTTTGGAAAGGGAACAGCTGCAACAAGAAGTCACTTTGAGTGGTGTGGTTGCAGGGCTCAAAAAAACCAAATTCATTGATCAAGATTTTTCAGATCTTCCAGTGGGGCTAAAAAAACCCCCCACCCCAAAACTGTTTTCTGCCTCCTGTAAAGCAAATTCACAGTTTTAGAAAGGCTGTATCAACTGTATAGGCTCACCTACAGATTCCTTCAATTGCGAGCCAAGACATCTTGTCTGGCACTTATTCCATTTCCTTTGTAAGACAAGGTCAACCATAAGGCTCAGGACCTCATCAGAGGGCAAAGCATTGCAAGTCCTAAGCTATTAGCAGTTTGCTGAGGAACAACTATTTTGCTTTTGATTTTTTTTTATTTCCCATACCTCAGTGTACATTGTAAGTATTGTATCTGTACTGGTCCTTGTACTTGCCACAGTATATAGGCACTCTTCTGCCTGTTGTAGGGCCCATGCCAAAGAAAGGAAAGCTTTTGAGAAACTCTGAGGCGTTTCTTATGGCATGCTGGCATCCTGGCCAATGCTTCAATTGTCTAATCCATCATGCTCCCTTTTCTTTTCTGTTCTTTTATTTATCTCGATAAACCAAACAAAAATCTTCCAGAACGTCTCTTCGCCTCTCTACCTTGATTCTAGAGAAAACCCAACAATTACAAGGACAAACAGCCAAAAGCTATGAAGAAACTGTCCCCTTCTCAGTCCCATAAGAATCAAGTTACCAGGAGCACGCAGAACCACCTAAGCAAAGCTGCCAGCCAGCACCCTTCACCATCATTTTCATAGGCAAGAATCAAAAGCAAAGCACCACCCACTGCTACCACCAGCACCAAAGAGGAAAGCCCCCATATCCCCACAAACTTCAGTGGGCAACTAGGTGGAGAGCAGAAGAGAGCAGCTGCCTTCCTGTACTTTCTGTAACCTCCTTCTCCTCGTTACCTCTTCATCTGAGAGCTCCGTGCTCTGCTGTGGCTCCAGGCTTGTGGCAGATAGATGTAAGAAGTCCTTTATACACAGAACAAAGGATTTAAAGAACTTAAAACAAGTAGCTACAGGCTACCATGCATTCAGAAATGCTCCTAGGTTTCCAAGTGCCCTCTCACCCACAACTGCACTCTCACAGGCCTCTACTGCACCCACCAGATACGCAGTTAAGGCCCTGGCTACAGCTCTGAATGCCCATGTAAAAGCCACGTGAAGCCAACTGCAAGGCTATGCCAGCAAGGGACAAGGTGGAAATGGCTGGGTAAAAGGGTTTGAAAATGCCACAGAATGAAGATATTCCAGGATTCATTCCTTTCTAAAAGCAAGAACACTAGAAATGCAGAAGTTACATTAAAGTGACACCCTCTGACCTAGTCCTCTGTTTTTGCAAGCTCCAGTTGAAGAGAACAAAAACCAGAGAATCTGTTTCCTATCTCCCACATGGGCTAGAAGACTATCTTCCACAATCATACTCTGGAAAGTAAATCTAATTGGTCTATAAAATGAACATAGGATGTATTAAATCCTTGCCTTGTGCACACAGAAATGCTCATCACAGTGTTATCAACACCACCCTTTGTCTTGGGCTTTCCCCAAGAAGTGAAACATTTCCTTGGAGAGAACCATGCTGGAGGGCAGGAGAAGTGAGAGGGTCATTCTTTTTCTTGGTTTCAGAAGCACCTCAGAAAGAATTCAGGGTCCAGAAGAGGAAAGGAAATCTTACCGTTTTGTCTGGGGACAAGCCTGACGGCCACATGTCCGGTTATTATCTGGTTGTGGTTTATTCCTGCACATATAGTCTGGATAAATTTCATTGTCTATGGTACAAAACACCAAGCGTGATTGGAAACCTAAAGGAGAAGCAAGACAGTATCCTGATCAATGCATGTCACCCAGGACAAGGTTTGCAATGCACTGCTGTTGGCAAAACAAGTTTCTAAAGTAGAGCAGAATCCACACCCACCCCAGCCAACCTCAAAAAGAGTCAGGTGTAGCTCTTGGTCTGTCAATAGTGACAATATGAATGATGCCTCCCCACAGTATAGGAGTCCACTGGAAGGGGAAGAAAGACAGAATAGTTCTGTGTAGCTGAAGGGCATTTCCCTGTTATCTTATGGATTGAGACTCACAAGGGAAGCACCATATCCATATATTGCTTATCAAGGAACCCAGCATGGTGTGTGCAGTATACAGCAGCAGAGCTGGGAGCCTCCTGTTAGACTCAGAAGGTCAGGCTTGTGAAGAGTGCATACAGGAGAACAACTTGCAACTCTTCATGCTTCCTACAGGATAAGAGTGCCCAGCAAAGACAATATCATCTCCTTCAACCACAATATGGCAAAAGCTATCGAAATGGCCATCAGCACAGAAGACCAGAACAGGCTGATAGGAACTGTATGTATTAGTCAGCTGGAGAGGGTTTTTTTTTGTTTGATTGGGGTTTTTTCTTTTGATTTTTAGCTTAAAATCCATAACTTTGCCCATGGCAGAATCTGTAAACGGAACATGACGTCACACTCTGTGAGATTTGACAGTCCCCCTGAAGAGAGGGAATCTTCCGGGCTATGGTAGAGGGGAATGATGTGATTCAGTTATGTAGGCCAAGTCAGTTTGGAGAGAACCTCTCAAGTGGTTGAAAAGGCCTGAAAAGGACATAAAGAACCAAAGGAAAACAAAACGAAACAGAGGCTATTTATGAAGAGTCTTTTAACAGATCCTAGTAACAAGTCTGAGGACTAGGGCATGCAAAATAAGACAGGACAAGGCAGGGGACACAGTCCTGTTGTGACTCCATGTGTGACCCTCCCTTGGCAAAACCGTAGCTGCCCCCTGCAGATACCTGTGCTGTCTTCCAGCAGGAGACTGCTGGGAAGCAGCTGCAGAGGGCAGCACCCAGTCACACTGTCTTCAGGGTGTGGATATAAACCCCACACCAGCCGCCAGAGACCAGGTCCTGTCCCCTTACCTCCTCCACACTCAGAGCTGCACTCACTCCAGGAGCCGTAGCTCCAGCTGTAACCTGGGGCCTGTCCTTGCACGGGCAGGTAGTACTCATACTGCACCCCCGGGTTCGGCTCCTGGCTGATGAGCTGTGAAAGCATGGGATAAAGTCAGGGAAATAACAGCAGCAGCACTTTTTGCATTCACAGCATTTCCCCACCACGTGTGAGGGTTTGAGCTGACCTGCTTCCTTCCTATCCAAGGAGCACTTATTCTTTATGCTGCATTTTCTCTTTTCCATCTATCATACTCTAGAGAGCATTATTTTTCAGAGAAGGATGCATTCATCCCTCTCAGAGGCAGAAGGTCCAGCTGCTCCTGTAACAGTCAGTACCCTTGCCTGGCTTGCAGCACATTAGAACAAGCAGTGCCCTCCTAGAACCTGTTCCTGCCCCAACACCATTCGGTGCTGACTCTCGCCTCCCTTGAAGTCAGACCCCAAGGGAATAGGCAGAAAGCCAACATCAAGCCTTGCCCTGCTCCTTTCTGGGCAACAGAACCAAAGCCCCCCTACGGCCCCATCACTTCCCCAGTCTTCCCCATGTGGTCCCTACCAATGCACTCCTGCTGCCCCACTGCACAAAGCGAGGGCTGCTATGCAAAGTGAGAGAGCAAGAGCATCAGTGAGGGGCAGGCACAGCCACTTACCTCAATGACGAGGGGTTCCGTGGTGGGACCCCGGGCATGGAGGAGCTCTGGGGCCAGATCACCCTCCGAGCCACGGTCATAGTGCATAACTGTGCTAGCAACGTGCAGTGCTCGGCTGAAGTCAATGGTCCAATGCCCGTTCAGATAATACTCCCCTCGCACATTCTTGACAGCTGGACAAACCCACGTGCCAGAGAAGAAAAGGCAGTAAATTAACATACCTATAACCTGACACCTGGCTCCAGATACCACAAGACCACAAGAGCCTACTCTAGACTTCCAGGGTATTGGCAATACATAGGGCTCTCAGCTCCACTACTTGAACCCCAGGTCCTTTACATCAGTATTACTACCCTCTAAGTGTGGCGACAATCTAATATGGCAGCATCTACCAATGCAGCACATTCACATACTGAAAGAGGACCGTAAGAACTCATCAGGGATACTCCTGTTTCCACTCAACACTGCATTGTAGGTATAGCAAAAAAATGGGACCATCATCCTCCAACAATACTGCTCCCCCATAATGCTCTGTTGCCAGAAGCTGCTCCGTGTTCAGTGGTTCTTGCCAGCTTTGCTGCAGATCAAGCATTTTTTTGCTGCACAATCAAATGCTTCCAGTATATTCCAGCCCTGCCTCTGCAATCCCCACTATTAGTCACTGAGACACAGCCTATGTCCCACTTGCTGTTAAGATGTGGGCTTCACACCCCACTGCCTCTACACCACTGTCCTGGTCATCAGACATTCTATTCAGAAGACTTTGGTGCTGCATCCAGTTTTCTACAAAGGAAAACATCACCAGACTGATCTGTCCAAAGCGCTGGGCAATGAAAGAGTCAGAAAGCAAAGGCTATTTCTCCCCTGGAATTTCCTCAGCCCTGACCAGAAAACCAGGAAAACTAGGTGAGAACTTTTCTGCCTCCGCTTTGCCCTCTTCAGCATGACCCGAGTTTAAGGTTGTGCAGACAAATACCCAAAATATCTATGGGGAAAAGCAGCCTATCCCGAACTTTTGGGTGGCAGAAGGAATTACGGTTTACATTCACTAAGCAACCAGCAGAACTCAATGCCAAATTTTGCTACATCAACTAGACTCCTCATAAGTGCCAGGCAGGAAGTCTGAACACGGTTGATTCTTTTTATTCCCCACCAAACAGCAAGATTATCACAGGAAAGAAAATTAAGTAAACCTGAAGCCCGGGGTTGAGCATAACTAACGATTCAAGGATACTCAATATTCTGATCCTGGCTTTCAGAAAGTTTTCCCCTCTGCCATATCAAGCCCTCAAGGTAAACATCCCAAAGCCTGGTGTATCTGAAAACCAAATTTCAATGCAATGTCTGGAATCTAAATGGGCTGAAACACAGGTTCTGACATCAGGCTTACCCAGAAAATTCCTGCTGGGCATAACTTCCTTAATTAGGATGCTGGTGGCTCCCATGGGGATGATGAAGATCTGATTGTAACCTGAAAAAAGAGACCATTATTCAATATCTGTCTGTGGATGCCACACAGTTCCTCTTCTGTGCCAGAGATGCTTATGGTTTCATTGGTCCCTGAACAACTGCATAATCTTTATGATAGTGGCTTGAAGCATTTCAGCTGTCACTGTATCTGCATTATGAATAGCTTCACCCAAAACTATCCACAGGTCAGTCCAGGTCTAAAAAGTTCCAACTACACCTCAGCAAAGTAAACACAAGGGTCAGTGCAAAGTCCATTTTTTAGATTTTAAAGTCTTTGGGATTTCAGCAAGCATCGTATTGGAGCTCAACACAGAGAGATTTGACCACAGTGCAGTTATCTAGAAATGACTCAAAAGTGGCCAAATGCAGAAGATGCAGTCCTATTTCTAGCCTTGCACTAATCCTGGGGGGGGCTATCAAGACACTGGACAGGGGGACAGTCTTATGTAAGAGGTATATAGCTATATTCATACGGTACATTTCTAGCACTCGCTGGAGACAGAGCAGGGAAAGACACCAGCAGCATGGCAAGTACTTCAGTCTGTACTGAGACTAAGGAAGTGATTCCCAGGATAAGGCCATCAACACATTTTCTGGTGCTAAAGCAGCCAAAGAGCCACATGCCATTCACAGACACTTCCGGTGAACATCCAAGCCTGCCTATCATGACCATTTGAGCAGGTGTCTCCACCAGCTCTTGTGGCAGCTTGACTTTAGGTTTAACTCTCCCATTCTCACCTGTCCAAACTACCTAGTTCATCTGTACCTTTGGGGAGGCTTGCCACATCAAAAGTGCCCTTCACACCATAGCAGGTGCTGCCATCTCCTCCACACTGCAGGCATTTGTCCTCCTTCTTGGCAGATTCCAGCATGTTATCACAGCCAACAGCCTGTCAGAGCACAGGGGCATTGATATGAAAAAAACATAATGACACAGGAAAGAAAGAAAAAATGGCCAGTCTAATGAGAAAGCCTGAATCTAGGGAATCTGGGAAGTCAGGAGAAGGTGGGGAAGGAGCTGTCAGAGAAAGGACAGTTGGCATCTTCTATTTCACATTCAGAGACAGACAGATAAACGGTATCCACATGTTCCTCAGCACCTCAGAAATGCAATGATTCTGCTTTTCCGGTGTTATTATGAAGGGCCAAGTAGAACAAAGGGAAGCAACAGAAAGACTGACAGTCATAATGGTAAAGGCAAGAAGCAACAAGATGACTCACCTGACAAACACCTTCTACACAGATGTCCCGCTTCCCAGGTTCACAGGTAGTCCCATCTATCACTGCTTCCTTGTGCCTGTAGTAGAAGTTTTCTCCCTTGGGAATACAGTTTAACTCACACTTATTGGGTGCTGGTAGGAGAGAAAAAACAAACATTATATACTAGGGCTACTAGCTTGCTAATGCATCAGCAGCCTGGTTTTAGATCACAGGAGCAGAAACGTAGAGGTGGACTGATATTAAGTGACAGATATTGAACAGATTCCTGGGTCACAAATCGCTGGGGGCTGGAAAAGTACCCTGATAAAGCCTCACTGTATGCAATTATTTCCTTGGGCACCTTGGCTGGCCAGTAGTGGAGGAGGGATGTTGGGCCAGGTGGATATGTGGTTATGCCTTAGTAGGATTCTTCTTATGCTCCCTTAGAGTACAAGGCTTTCTAGAATAACAAGTGCTGGTACAGAACACAAGGGAGCTGTTATCTTAACAGTCAGCAAGCAAAACTTTAAATCCATCTTGAAATCCCTCATAATTTGTTAAACCACTGTGAACGATAACATATCAAAGCACAGAGTGAGGACCTACACCTGCCTTCTGAACTGGTTCCTCAAGAAAGCACGGGCCAATTGCGAGAGATGTCATATTTTCTGAAGCACTCATTAATTATGTGCATTTGTTTCTCACATGCTCCACTAATACTATTTCATCTATATTGAAAAATACAGCAGAGCTTCTGCTTCTCTAATATTTTAGGACCTAACCGCTACTTCTTCCAGCACTCCTGGGCAATGTTTCTGAAAGAATGGCTGTTACAAGAGACAACTATGTATTGCTGCAGAGAGAGATGTCTCTTGGCCCATGCATCCAATGTCTTCATGAGAGCAATGTTTGGCTGCTGGCAAAAAGATTTTTTTCCTTGCCAACACCCTGCCTACTACTCCAGCTAAGGAAGTCTCCTGCTAGGATAATACAGCCAAAAACATTATAGTCACTTCAGAACATACTGTTGATAGTCAGGGATGAAGAGAAATCCTACGTGTTTGTTAGTACCTCCATAATACGGAAGCCACTTGTATTTCTTTCCTTGGAATTCTGTCCCGTCAAACTCCGCACATTGCTCTGCCCGGAAATCCCTGGAGCCTTCTGGACAGTTCTGTTTGGAGGAGAAAATGTTTGTACTGGGCCATTATGAAAAGGAGGACAATTAAGTGTACAACAAAAAATTGTTTTTAATTTGTAACTCTTCTCATCTAAAATTAGGGACATAAAATCAATATGCTTTTGAAGGGGTACTGTCGGCAAATAGCATTCACCAGTGATGCCAGAGAAAAAAAACAACTAGTAATGACATATTACTTCTGAACAAGAATTATGTTTGTCTGGGGAAAAGGAACAACAGGCAAGCAAAGACAAAAAACGGAGCACAAAGAGAGCACTGTACCTGAACATTGCATGACCGATAGCTTCGAGTTGGTCCAACACAACTGGAAGCACCTTCTGTCCTGAAAGAAAACCAACATGAAGTTCTTTGAAGAATACACGTGCAAAAAAATCATCTCATGGGAGATATTACAAGTCACCTTCACATCGAGAATATCACCCTCAAACAGTTTCCCAAAGCCACAAAATAATTAAAATGCACTTCCTTTCTACTAGAGGAAGCTGCCATCTTCTAGTGCCATTTTCTGCTATAGTTTGCATTCTAGCATGAATGAGACACACACCACGAACGACTGCAGTACAGCTTTTCAGGGTCATGTTTTCACTAAATAATGGAAGCAGAACTTTTTGTCCTTTGTCCACCAACACACAGCTGAGGTGTCCTTACCAGAACCAGAAACATGCTATGAGCAAGAGGGTAGTGGCCTATTTAGAATATGTACACACATCACCTATCATGTTGTTTACATGCACACTAGGCCCATAAGTAGGAAGAGCTAAACATGCCCATGGAAAGTGTGCAACACCCTCATTCCAGCCAAATGTCTCTAGCTGAGAATGATGGAGAGTAACAGTTATGGAAGAAATTGATCTGAAAAGTCAACAAATGTCTAATATCTCAGCATTCCTAAAATGGAGAGACAGGCCCCCAGGGATTCTGGCAGGTGTTTACCATAACACACAGCTGTATACCGTAACGGGCAGCTTCAAAAGAGACCTTTATTTATTCTGGGTGGGAAGAAGCAGTGCTCCATAACTCTAGATTCTTCTATTTAAAAAACCCCCTCTCATTTCTCTAAGCATAAAGAGGCTGGTTTTTTCATGATATTATTGAGATTCTGTCTTTTTTTTTTCATTTTCTTTGTTTTTATCCACAACAGAATCTCTCAGGTCCATCATTCCCAACAGGTGTAGCCCCAGCCATTGTCCTCACTGCATCTAACCCAGCTGCAAATGAGACAGCACAGTGTTAACACCACTTGAGCCAACTCCGCTCTTCTGTCTCTTCTGGGGCAATTTACCTTCCTGGGAATCAAAAGCCTGAGAAAGTCTTGGCACAGTCATCGGCTCTTGGGAGAGAAACCTACTGCTCTGGACTCTCCTCCCTCTCCCCCAGGCCTGCCACGCCAGACCTGGTTGAACCGCTGCTGCCATACCAATTACCTGATTGCACAGAGAAACCACTGTGCTCTCGCAAAGGAGCCAAAGCAAGGATGTGTCAAAGAGAGCACTATTCAAAACAGCAGTGGCAAGACTGAAGCTGAGGATCATCTCAAAGTGAACTCAGGTGACTTATTCCCCTGGGATCAAACACTATGTCGTTTTTGTTCTGGAGGTATATTGGAACAGAAGCACAGGAGCTCAGTAACAGAAAAACACATTTAAAGAAAGAAAAATTATGTTAGCCCTCACCTTTGGGAATAGCAGCGCCGTTGCCGAAAGCTGACTCCACCACCACAGCTCCGACTGCACTTGCCCCATTCACCCCAGCTCCCCCAGACATCAATCTGCCGTTTCATCCGCCGGCCCTGTAAATAAAAAAACCCCACGGACATATCAAGTGGACATGGCAACACAGAAAAAAACCCAGTGAAAGCGAAGCAGAGCTCCTATGCGCTCTCTTGCAAAAGAGACTGTCTTGCTGGGCCGTATTCCTAGTATGAAAAGTGGCACAGAATAATACATCAGAAACATCAAGCCTCTAATATCTAGGAGTATTAGCTTCCTGAAGCCATATAGCACATCCAGCTTTATAATATCCCTTAAACTGTTACTGTTTGTCTATTCATAGAATCTCAGCACTTTTGAATAACCATTTGAAAGAGGATAACATCTCCCTCTCAGCTAGGCAACAAAGGCAAATCATTACTTCAGGGACTATGAGCACTGTCACTCCACACCAGATCGATAGAGGCACTTAATCCCAAATCCTTGGCTCCAAGCCAGATACTTAAGAGAAATAAAGGAAAGAGTAAGGAAACGCCCAGAACACACTTTTTACTGCAACAAAATTCCATACATGGACCATTTTTTCCTGTACCTAACTGTGTCTTTTGATGACTTCAAGGTCTGGGCCATCATTAGCTACAGCCTTAAATAATTTTGTGTTTAGAAAGTCTGAATGTGTATTGAGATTAAGAGAAATAAGCATGACAACATAGACAAGATATTACAAATGCAATGGAATGAACCAAAACACATTGTCTTAGAAGCACATGAAATATCATATTTTCATAAAAAAAAGGCCTACTGCAGCTGATAGGATCCACATACAGCAGGACATGGGGGTTTAGCAGGAAGACTAGCAATATCCTGAAAAAAAAAAGGACAATTGCAAGATGCAACAGGATTACTTGTGTTTGGGAAAAGAAGGTAAACGCAGGCTTACACAGGGAGTGAGGCTGTAAAAACAGGGTTTGCTGTGCAGCTGCACCTGTAGGGCAGTTTATGTATATATTATACAGCTGAGGAGGTAATGCATACCATTTGGGCACTTAGATATTTGGGGTAGTGAAGAGCGGGCAGGCAGAGAAACAAAAGGTAAAAAAAATATTGAGATGTAGTCTAATTCCCTTCCACGCACACAGTATTCCACCAAATCTACATAACCCCTGGGGGTTTGGGTCCCAGTCCATCCTCCAGTTTCACATAGCCCCTTTTGACTTGAACACAGCACCCCACATTCCCATCCTCTACGTTTCCCTGCTTGTGCTCCATTTCCATTCCTTCCTGTTGTCCCTCATGTAAGCTACTCCCTGACGATCACCAAACTAGTAAATGCTATCATAAGGGTTTTCTGCTGGAGTGGAGGAACATCCTAGAAATGGAGAATTTCACCATAGCAGGGATATTAACCCTACTTTGCTCCCACTTTCCACCCACCCAGGTCACTTTCCAAGGCCTACAGAGAAGGCACAAGCTCCTTACTTCAAGAATATAATTTTCACTTCAGTTAAGTGATAACCGCTTTTGCATAAGACATCCAGGTCTCTGCTAGAAATAGGAGCTAGCCTAATAAATTATCTAGTGAATCCGGCTCAGACAAGATGCATGGGTTAATCCTCACTTGTCATTTAAACAGTTTTTGTAATTTTCTACACATACTCCCTGCCTGACCATATGCCCTTGAGTTACAGCCTTGTTTCTCTTTCTCTCACCCTCTTTTAAGGAATAATTCCCTGCTGCTGACAGAGCAACACAGTCAATCATCTTACTATTTATACATTTGCTACCAAATTACTCATAACTATCTAGCTGCAAAGTCACCCCAAATTCTTCCTGCCTATTACCTATATTACTCTAAATTGAAGCACTTCCTTCTTGGCCCATGCTATTCAAATTCCTTCGCAAAAGTTTTGTGCAATTCTTTCTCATACCTCTGCAAGTAAAATCCTTCAGGACAAGTTTTCTGGTTCAGACTAAGTCTGTTTGCCTTCACGCTGCTCACTTAATGGCAGTACCCAGGTTACAGCCACTTCTACATACTTTCTCTCTGCCAAGTCAACATCTTCCTGAACCTTTGCCAAACCTTTTTCCCATTATTCTCCCATTCCTGATACTGAACTCAGTGTTTATCTTCTGCATTCTCATTTGCCTTTCCAGGAGTAATCCCATCAATAGTTTCAGCTTTCAGCAAGGCATCTTATTTTCCCAAGTTTTTCTTTCAGGCACTTAATTCCTCTCCCTGTAATCCCTCCTCCCTTACTCTCAAAAGAATGAAACACGTTACCACTCTGTTTCCCCGCAGTTTTATCCCTCTCTATCAACTGACTGATTTAGGAGCAGTACTAGCTCACTCTGGAAACAAGGGACCTTTCAGTCAGCATAAGGCAGAAAAAAACATGTAGATCAAAATCCAAAGGAAGAGCATTTGAAAGTCAGATTACTGGAAGGTAATTAGGATAGAAAGCCCTTCCCTGACACACACACCAACCTGATAAATATTCCAATATCCCCTCGTAGAGAAGTAGCATTCTTTATGCCTTCTATAGAGAGTAAAATCTGCAGGGACTCTTTGTTGTAAGGCTTATGCATCCGCTGAGTGCAGCAACAATAATTTTCTCAGTATCACTCCATTTATGTACACCCCAAAAGGAGCATCAGCCAGAAGAATTATCCCAAAGCTGTACAGTGTTAGAGAAACATTTTAATAGGGGCCCAACTCCCACATTCAGAAATCTGTGCACAGTCCTCATTACTTCAGTAACTGCATGCAGGCGCATACAGGCAAATATAAAGCTGCATATTTATAATAAATAAGAAATCTATCATTATGTAATCTGATAACAAGATGTTGTTAGATGCTGTCAGCTAGTTTCTGTTCCAAAAGCCTCCTTCTGCTCTCTTCACACTCTGAAATGCTTTTATCTGTTGTCAGCCAGGATGACTAAATCCTAGTCCCTCTTGGACCCCCAAACTAAAAATCCACTACTAAAAACCTTCATCACTGTTACTAATTCATTTGGTTCCACTCCTCCCTCACTTCAGCCTAACATGCATACAAGAACACAGTTCCTTTTTCTCCGCTAAGTATGTATTTTAATGTTTCAGGAAAAGCAAGAGAAAACGTACAACCATCTTACTTGACTTCTAAAAACTCCAGAAAGGACAGTCAGTTAATGCCCAACTGTTCTGTCCAGTTTGATTGCCTGTTCAGACAACAGAAATGCATACCTTCTGGGGATACTGATGATGCACGTGACCCTGGCACCACATGCTCTCAGTGCTCACTAGTAAACAGGCTGCTGCGGTATAAAGCTTTAGAAGGCCAGTGATTTCATTTTTATGAACACTGTATTGCTTTCATCAGTTCCTAGATAGATGCATTGCTGATGTAGTTGCAGCATCTGCTGTTAGCAGGCCAACTCTATCTGATACAACCAGCAAATAAAAAAATTTGTACCTCTGAGTCACTAGAGCTCCAGACTTTGTCTTTAAAGACAATTCCAGTATGCATCAGACACAAACAAAAGAATTCTGGAAAAGGGTCCTAGATAGCATAATATATGCATTGTAATATTTATTTTTATATATGAAACATGGACTGGAAGAGGAGTTATGAATGGGACTTGACTCAGAAAGTCAAAAAATGCTGGCAGTATGTAGGAACACTTTTAAAAGGGTCCTTGAAAGACTTCTCAGTCAGTCTGATAAGATGCATAAGAAACTATTCATGGGAAGAGGACTGTACTTCCCAGACGGATGCATCGCAGGCATGCAGTGATCCACAAAGTTCATATAACCAAATGTACACTAGCAATTCAGCATGAATAATTTCCTAATGCCTTGTTGCAACTCAATTGCAACTCAAATACTGGCAAGCTATCAAAGCAAACATCAATTTATTATACAGTCCAAAGTGAGCTGTGAAGGTCTGCAGTCACAGGTCCAAACAACCTAAATCCCAGCCAAGTTCTTACCCCTAGTGTTTCCCTTGCCCCTTGGGCACCTTTGAGGGCCTAGAGCTAGTCAACCTGAATTATTCTGTGATTCTTTGCACTGCCTTTCCAGACTGACAAGCAACAACAAAACATCATGTTACACCACTCCAACAGTCGCTCCTCAAAGCACATGGTTGCTGATATCCACACTATGCCTGAGAGGTTTTGGACAATGCTAGTGCTTGCTTTTAGCTCAACAGGTCACATAGCTTTGGTCCATTGAACTACAACTGAAGCATCTTTTTGGACACTGAAAATTTTTAATGTGATTTCTTGAGCTGCATCACATAGTTACTAGAATTCATTCAGATCTGATACAAATCTCAGTGCCTCAATCACTGAGGACATGGTGGGAAATCCTTGACATTGGAAGTTGACTACAATGCCCTGTACAATTGTTACCTACTGAAAACAGATATTGCTGTCAGTGATCAGTAAAGTGAGGCTGATTCCCCAGGTGTCACTTATTTTATGCAGCATTTCCGTGGCTTAAAACTATAGTAAAATTCAGACTCTCTCTTTAGCCTTTCTTAGTATTTCTCAAATAACAATACATCCTTTTATGTGATAAATATCTGCTTTCTGAAATAAGGTTAATGTTTATTTTGACACATCCCTGAAATGTAGCCCCATTAATGAAACATGTATGAAAGAAGGGTGAAAACCAAACACTTTACAAAAGATAGTGATCACCACAGTCATTTATTCAGTAATGGTTTCATTGACAAAGTCTTGGCAAGTAAGAAGTCCCCAGTCAAAAATGCAACTTTGCTAAGCTTGAATTATAATTGCTTAGAGAAAAGTTAATTGCTTAGAGAAAAGTTAATGGGGGGGGTGTGCAGGGAAGAAAACTGGCAAGGTTCCCCAAGGGCTGGCTGCTCCCTGTGGGCTGGGGGCCAGTAGCAGGGGCTCCCCCAGGGCAGCAGGGCAAGCCAGGGAGCAGGGAGGCTGGGGGACAGTCCCAGCCCCAGGAATTGGGCACATCTGGCCGAAGCCAGGCCAGGCCATGGGACTGCAGGTGGGCCTGGCTCGTCAGGACCCATGGCCAGGCAGGGCAGGGCTGTGGGGAGACGGAGACCAGCCATCCTGCAGCACCCCTGGGGCAGGGGCTGACAGCCCTGGGGGGCTGCAATGGGGTCCTGGCCTGTAGGCAGGGTGGGGTGAGGCCAGCCAGGGCCAGTAAAGCCTAGTGGTGCTGTCAGGGCACCCACATGGAGTGTATTCTTAGATCATGCGCTTTTCAGGATGTGAACCATTTCCTTCTCCTTTCTATAACCAGAAGACCTACCCAGCACTACAATGATGATCACCTCTAATGTTTCCATATAGCTAAGCCCTGCAAGACACGTGGCATTCACCACTCACACTTAATTGAAAGGGGGATGAAAACATTCAGTGTATATCACATATTTATAACGTAGATAGATGCTACTATTCCAATAGATGCATTTTCAAGATAAATCCATCTGCAACCGGCTATGCTATTAGCTGAAAATGCAACCGAAAATAAGCGAATTAATCAGACCCACATCAGCAAAGCATTTTTTTATAATTCTGTCTTAACCCTTGATCTTGGCTCAGACACAGCAGGCTTGCAAAGAGCTTTGAGGGTGAAGAATGCCAAGTACCATTTTTATGAATAATGAATAAGCAATCAAAGAATTGCATTTGAGCGAAACTAGAAAAACAAGAATGAAAGTGAACAAGATGGTGACAGCAGGAAGCGAAATACAAAATGGTACAGAAGAAGAGAGTATCTTATTAAGACAAACTGCTTCACAAAGAGGAGAAAAAAACCCAAGGCTTCATTAGTTTTAATGGCTTGTGGTTTTTACACTCACTGTCTATATCTCCTTTCATTCCCTTCTATCACCCTAGCCATGGCTTGTTAGCATTATCCCCTCTGACAAATCCACTACAATCCATCATTTCCCTTACATCTTCAACTCCCCAGAACACTTTAGGTTCTCCCTACATCACTTAACCCACTCCCTCATTGTTCCCAACTCTTTTCCATGTTCCTTATGTTCACCTCTGCCCAACACTCCTCACTCTTCTACCTCTTTATGGGTTGTCCCAGCATATACCTGGTCCCTTCCACATCCCCTGCTTTCCTGTCAGCCGAACAGGATGCTGTGCGCGCCTCACCTACTGCAGAAAGAGGTACATGCTGGCTTGCTGGCTAGTGGGCAGATCAGATAAGTTACTTTTCAGAAACACAAAGCCTTCCAGAAACTCTGGGTGGCCTGGGGCTGACTAGGGTATAAAAAGAGTTTTCTACAAAGATCCAGCCATCACAGAGAAGTCAAATTAATTCTTGGAATCCTTGTGGAAGAAACTGGGGACATTCAGAAAACTCCACAAAGAGGGGAATTGTGAGAAAACTTTATGACCCCAAACTTGTTTGGAAAAGTGGACAAAACACACAGTATGAAGTAACCAGAAGTTGTTTATTCAAGGGACCTAACAGGAACTCAAGGTTGAAATGGATAAACTGTTACATACTAGCAGACAACCCTCTCGGCTAAAACCACTTTGGCATCTGATTATTGGAAAGCGGAAAATCTGACATGAGTTTACAAAAGGATCCCAGGGGAGCCCAAGGAACTGTACACCCAACATAGTGTAAAGCTGACGTCTACTGATAAATTAATAGAAATGATAACAAAGAACAGAATTAGCTAGCACCTGCATAAATACAGTCTATCTGGGAAAAAGTCAACAAGGCTTTTTTAAAGGCAAATCCTTAAGACTATTGCAATTCTTCGAGAGATTCACAAACACGTCAACAAGGGTAACTTGTCAGAAACACTTGGATTTCCAAAAAGCTCAAAATCCTTCACCTAAAGCTTTGAAAGAAGGTAAGCAGCCAGAAGGAAAGTCCTTGCATGGATGATGAGCAGGTGGCCCAAAGACAAAAACAAAGGAAGGAGTGAAATCTCCATCTACTGCAAGAACTGACATTAGCAGCAGGATTCTGTAAGGAACCTGAACTGCTCAACACATTTATAAGTTACACCAAAAACACAAAAGTAACAAAGGCAGCTGATAAGGGTAATTCAGGGTGATAAAGGACAACAGAGAACCAGGGAGAGGCTGCAAAGAACAATGGAAGTACGCTATAGTATAAGTGACTTGTCACTAAAATGACAGTTGAAATTTCATGCAGGTAGCTTAAGTGATGCACAGGAGAAAACACAAATCCTATCCTAAAAAATAAAATTATTACACATGAGCTGATCTTTACCACTCAAGAGCAGGATCTTGGTGTTATGATAGAAATGCTGTGACACTAGAAGTCTACATGGCTTCAAGGAGACACTGACCAAATTCAGGGAAGAGAAATAGAAGACCTCTCCAGCTCAAAGGGTTCATAAATTATGACCAGAGACTAGAAGCACACTGGGGGAAATTGTACTTACTTACCAATGTTTTTATAGTTTTTTTCTATACATGTGTTTGTGACATAGCTGGAGATAGGATATAGGGCAAGATGAACTGGTCCTACCCAGTACAATTATTCTTATGCACTTTTTCTACCTTTCACTTAATAGTAGCATTAACAAAATCTTCTTCTCTTTCTCCCTCCTCACAGCAATTTTCACTGTTCCTGTATGACCTTAAATTTTAGCTTCTTCTGCACCTTCTGCCCTTCCTGTCAGATCTGGTTAAGGGGTTTAGAAGTTTACTCAATAGATTAACAGTGTTTAAACAATAACTATGGTCTTTAGAAGAAATTTAAACCAGCACTTTAACCTAGAAATGCAGACCCATAGAAAGCAATACTGTCCAGACGAAATGTATTTGAATGTGATTTTCAGCCAAGCTTCAGACCAACCTTTACTTTCAGCACACCTGCAGTACAATCTGGGAGCAAATGTCAGTATTGGACATGATCAATCAGCTAACGTCTACAGATCATAAAAGATTAAAAAAAGCTCTTCCTCTGATGAGCAGCTTTTCCTTAAAATAATCCCATGGTATGGGCAGATAAGACATTTCCAATCTGGAAAGAAGGAATTCCAGATGCAAAAATTTGCCAACATGAAATCACACCTGTAATAAAGAAAATGAGGCAGAGAGAAACCTGATGAATGCTGAATCTGATGAACTAAACATAAAGCAACCCCAAAGCATACAATACACACACACAACCATGCCAAATACATGCATGCAACAATAAGAGAAGAGCTGCGCAGATGGAAAACCTTCAGAATTTATTTTCTCTAAATCACCAGAAGCACCGTTCAATCAGCAGTAGCACTAATGGACAGAGCTCAGGCAGTTTTATATCATTTCATCCTTCTCTGAAAACACAGGAGGAATCACGACAAAAAACACTTGAATCTGGCATTTTCCATTATTGCCACTGTTCACAACCTTCCTAGAGGCAATGACAGGATGGCCTGAAATTGCGCTAGATGCTTCTGTCTCAGTTCTCCATTAACAGCTAGGGTGTAAGATGGAGACACATCCGTATGTAAGATGAAGAGACATCTTTGTTTTCTCTTTGTATAGCCCCTAAACACAACTCCTCCTGTCCATCCAGCTGTAGTTTCTAGTAGTACAGTCTTCCAGTATTTAAAGAGGGTCTACAGGAAAGATGTGAAGGGAATCTTCACCAGGGAATGTAGTGATAGAAGAGGGGTAATTTTTTTAAACTGGAAGTGGGTAGATTTAAATTAGATATTAGGAAGAAATTCTTTGCTGTCAGGGTGGTGAGACACTGAAACAGACTGCCCAGAGAAGCTGTGGATGCCCCATCCCTGGAATTGTGCAAGGCCAGGCTGGATGGGGCTTTGAGCAGCCTGGTCTAGTGGGAGGTGTCCCTGCCCATGGCAGGGGGTTGGAACTAGATGATCACAGAATCATAGAATTGCCAAGGTTGGAAGGGACTTTTCAGACCATCTAGTCCAACCATCAACCTAACTCTGACAAAAAACCAACACTAAACCATATCTCTAAGCACTATGTCTACCCGCCTTTTAAATACCTCCAGGGATGGTGACTCAACCACTTCCCTGGGCAGCCCGTTCCAATGCTTAATAATCCTTTCAGTGTAAAATTTTTTCCCAATATCCAGTCTAAACCTCCCCTGGCACAGCTTGAGGCTGTTTCCTCTTGTCCTATTGCCTGTTACCTGGGAGAAGAGACCAGTCCCCACCTCTCTATAACCTCCTTTCAGGTAGTTGTAGAGAGCGGTAAGGTCTCCCCTCAGCCTCCTTTTCTCCAGGCTAAACAACCCCAGCTCCTTCAGACGCTCGTCGTGAGACTTGTTCTCCAGACCCCTCACCAGCTTTGTTGCCCTTCTCTGGACCCGCTCCAGCACCTCAATGTCTTTTTTTGTAGTGAGGGGACCAAGGTTGCTTCCAACCCAAACCATTCCATGATGCTATGATTCTACTACCACAGTGCAAACAATAAAGGAGCTACAAGTAATGGGTGACTTCCTTTTCCAGATCCTTCAAAGCCTTTTGAAAAGGGAGAGACACCGCAGGTACTGTATGGTAAGACTCTCTCCCTATTCTAGCAGGGAAAAAGGGAAGAAGAGTCCAGTTGGTCCCAACAAGGATGGAGCACTGGTCAGGAAATTCTCAGCAGCCAGTGGCTTTGACAAGCAGGAGTCCCTCTCTCAATCCTCAATGCTGCCTGCCACATCTGGTATATAAACCAGCCACTCTCAGACTGCAAGCAGAGAGAAGATGTGGGCAATAGCCTCAGCTTCTCTTAAAGTCTCAGCCCTGTCAACATTTCTGCCCTTATGCTGCCTGCTGCTTTCCCTTAGTCTAACAATCAATAAAGTAAAAACAAGTTCAGCTACTCCACTCCAAAAGTAGAAGAGATGAAAATCAGCCGGCATCAATCTACACGCTTTAATCACAAGCAGATGTGAATCCCTGTAGACCCATCTTCTCCATCCTTGTGTAAGCCTGCAGTTCACAGGTTTATAGCTGTACTCCCATTAGCACTATCAGTCTGTGTGTTTGCGAATTCATGCTTTCCTGCTTCTGGGACAAAAGGTGTCCAAGAAGCAATCGTTGTTTGCATTGGTGGACAGGATGGATCTCAGAGGTAAGCAGTTCATTCTGGAATAAAATCCTCACCTGCTAGTCTGTGCCTTTTCTGCTGCTTTTAGTTCTCCCACCATCACCACCTTCTTCCTGGGGTGTACATTATTCACTGTATAGCTGGAGGTCACCCACCTTTCTACCCATTGCTGCTATACTGGCAGCTCGTTTGATACCAAAATAGAAACAATCCATCTGCTCTGGATCTAATATTTAAACTCAATTTCTTAGAGATTTGCAACTATACATTAAAGGAAGTGTTTCTCTTTCAGTGTGGGGAAATGCACCATGCCACCTGACAATCTCTTATACCTCTTCCACTGGGAATTACAAAAGAACAGCACAGGGAAGGGACCTTTTCAATGCTATATGACATGGCTTCAAGTTACTTTTCAATAAGCCTGCTGTCTCAGATGAAGCCTTAAAGGAGTGGGGAATGGTGTAGAACAAGCAATTCTCCAACTTGTTTTCCCACTATGCCGTGTTCCCTGTCTCAGTTTTCAGCCTCACCCTCTCCTTCCCTTCCTTTCACCCACCACGTAAGTACAAAAATTTGCATTTATAGCAGCAGGGCTACCACTCCTCTTCTGCAGCAGTGAAGCAGAGGCATGCAAGCACTGCTTTTCCAGAGCTGTCCCACCTGTGGGAGTTCCACTACTCTTTTGGTGCATAGCCTGATCTAGCACAAACTTGAGTTGCCATCGCTACAATCAAATCAGTCCTGCCAGCTCCAGCTCTCACAAGCTGACCGTCTCTTGCTATGGTTCAGCCTACTTGCATTAGCATCTGGTAAGGAACGGCCCGTATGAAACGAACACCATTTCTCTCTTCCCTCCCCGAAAAAAAATATGGAGAATTACTGCAGCAGAGCGCCTCAGTGCTGCTGGATCTTCCTGCTTCCTCCTGGCTTGGACAGATACAGCATGTCAGGAAAACTAAAATTAAGTGGTGGCCAAGCAAAACCTTCTCTCTTCATTCAGCAGGGCTTCAAGAGGAGCTATGGATTGCTTGCAGGGGACAGAGTCTAATGCTACAGAGAAATGTCAACCTTCACAGTTGCAGGGTGTTTCAGGCATTTCCCTTCCAAAAAATCACCAGGTTGGAGATAGATGGGTGAACAGATGAATGGAATATAGTATGTTCTGATTCTGGTTCTTTTAACGTACAGCACCATCTTCTATTAGATGTGAGATGGCAAGATCTCATTTAAACATATTTCCAGATGTAAGATAGGAAATCTATGATGACTAACAAGCTCTGCTTGATTTCTGGCCTCTCATCCCTGATCTTCAAAGAAAGCCTAGAAAGGATTTGCAAATGCTGAATCTGGGAACAGAAATTCATAATTGTACTAGAGATTAAAAGTTATGGGCTCATTACTTCTAATGGCATATTTATAATTCCTCACTAGTCCCACAAAACACTTACTCCAGGTGATAATTACCTCTTTTTTTCCCCTTCTCTGTTCCTTTACACCTAACAAACATATCGCATCTTCCTTCGCTAGCACTTCCACTCTACTCAGCAGGTCACCTTTTACCTCAGACGTCCAACTCATTAATATAGTTGAAGTTAAACTCAGAGAAACTGTTCTCAAGCTGCATTTACTTCAGAAAGATCCTACTTCTCTCTCAGAAAGGAAGAGAAGTCCCAGTTCCTAATAGCTGTGCTCTTTTTCTGACAATATCAAATTGGCTTAACAGAAAGATTACCTCCCCCAGTAAAGCTAAACCACATGGCTTAGACCACTAAGACCAAAGAAAGAGAAGTGGCAAACCAAAGATTCATTCTTTTTACTTCAAGTGAGAACTCTCTGTAACTTTGAAGCAGGAGACAGCAATTACAGCTTTGCAGATAACAACCCCTATAGCCAAAGGCACTACCAGAATTTTGTTATTTAATTGCCATGTTAAACTTCTTATAACGCGTACCACAGTAGGCCTGATGACTTGAACCCATTAGCTCTTTCAGGAATACTTTCTGCAAAATACTTGAGTTACAAATATTGACAGTCCTTAACAAAAGTATCTTTCATTTCTCATAACAGTGTTCAGAAGAGCTTTTACTTACTGAAAATGCAGAAGGTGGCATCATTACCAGCAGGAGCAGAAGGAACAAGTTCTTCATCTCTGCCTGTGGGAACAGAAAGATTATCGATCAGAACTGCTTGCTTCTTTGCTGCTTGTGCGGCAGAAAAGCTAAGATAACATACAGTAAAAACGGAGGGGGAACTAAAATCAAGGTGGGAGAAGAAAATCAGTTTTACTACACTCCCTGGATAGATGAAGGCAACTGCAAAGACTGAAATTACCCTGCACAGAAAGCCAGAATGTAATTACTGAGCGCAAATATTTCCCTGAACTTTCCTCTGGTATTATGACAACACCATCCCCGGGCACAGTGGAAGGTGCATGCTGTTGCATGTCTGCCCTCCCACCCCTTTACATACACGCATGATAAAATACTGGAAGATTGCAATGACTTCAACCAACCCAAGGTAAGAAATTCCACAGTTAACCTTTCTGTACCCTATATTCATCCTGTGAGGCTCAGGGAAGATTTATGTCTGTCTTTGTGTGATCTTGTTTGTTTAAAATCCTACAGTTCATCATGGACAGCTATAGCTAGATTCAACCATCAGTAGTTACATCCCTTCTGCAGAGCTAGAAAGGAAATCAGGCCACACAGAGTGGTATGTCAGCATACAACAGGATACAACAGTTGCTAAAAAATCAGGGCATTATGCACACTTGGGACCACAATGCTTCATTGGTGCATTGCCTGTTGCTACTTTATCCTTCCTCTTTTGAGTTGCAGCAACCAGGCCCACACCAACTCACCAACGTTTACAGATGTGACCATGGACACTTCAGCCACCAGAGACTGCCTGTTTCTCATGATCATTTTCTCACGACCAGTTGATTGAGCCCAGAACAAAGAGGTGGACTAGATATTCCTAGCATAGTTTTATCTAGTCTAAGCTTCTTTTTAACTTGGGAAAGTAAAGGAAAAAGGAAAGATGAAGAAATCTTCCTTTTACAGTGCATGAAAGCATCAAGGAAGAAATGCTTATCTCAGTCATTGTAACAACATCTGTTTTAATATTAAAATTTCGTATATAGCTCCTTTAGCCTGGCCTATTAAATCCAGTTAAAATATAGAATGTGTATCACCGTTACCAATGATAATATTAATATAAAATCATTGTTGCATGAGAATATCAAATCAGAAACAGGATATATCCAAAATGAAATCTGCTTGACCTAGCATTTGCATATTTCAGGTTGCTTTATGACGAGCAACCACTTTCCTCATAGTGCTAGGCCTCACTGAATCACAGCTTGTTACAACTCTCTAAGTCCATATATACCATGGATTTTGAAACTCTCAACATTCACAATGCTGGGTATAAAAAGCTTGTTCTCTTATGTTTTTTCCTTTTGGATGCAAAAACTATTAAGTGCTGAAAATCCAGTTGCACCAAATTCTATGTGCAAAATAGTAATGAACAGAGAAAATGCAATTGGGAAAACAACCCCTTACAAGCTTCTGTCCCTATAAACTGAGGGCCAATCATATGATTCATAAGAAAATGAAGCTATAGGAGCTTTTTATATGAATAGACTTTCATTCATTTTGGATTAGTCCTTCTTAAGAAACTGAGGGAAGACTATGTACCCTCTATCACCCACACATGCTACTACTTCTCTTCCCGTTCAAGTCAAGGAAGAAACAACCTGGAGATGCCCTCCACAAGAGGTCTGCTACACTCTCTATGCTGAAGAGATCAACAGCCAAAACATAGACTAGATCTGTATCACAGCCCTATCCAACTGCCAAATCCTTTCAAAGAGGAAGGACAGCCAGGAGAGACCCTTTTGCTACAAGTTCCATGCACACAAACAACAAAGCTTTCCTGAAGTAGCTTATAACATCCTCACATGACTAGCAAAGCGCACTGAGACCAGCATCTTCCTTGAATGGTATTGGTGTCAGAGGTAAATCTTTGAGATTGATCAGCTTCTCCTCCTACTGACCAGAGAGAATAAATATCTCTTCCCCAGCATTCCTCTCTCACATCTTCCATTCCAGGCACCTCTTAGGTTCACAGAGATGGCTGTGGACATCATATCCCTTGCTCCAGCAGCCTTGTTCTGCTGCTAATGGACTGCCCACTCAGCTCCTTCTGGCTTCCAAGCCAAGAGGCAGATGGGAAATCCGGGCCCAAATCACATGAGGCTCCTGGAGAAGAGGCTAGAGAAGCAGCTCACCAGGGCTAGTAGCGCTCCCACTCTTAGTATCTTGCAGGTTTTTAGCCAGATAGGATAAAAAGATTCTGTGAGGAAACAACTAGAGACAGCAACCAACATTTGGGACAATCCCCTGCATCAAAGGGGGACGACACCCTGCATGAAATCCTTGTCTCTAAATTTGAGATACACGGATTTGATGGATGGACCACTCGCTGGATAAGGAATTGTCTGGATGGTCACACTCAAAAGAGTTGCAGTCAATGACTTGATGTCCAAGTGGAAACCAGTGACGAGTGGCGTTCCTCAGGAGTCAGTACTGGAACATGAGCCGGCAACGTGCACTCGCAGCCCAGAAAACCAACTGCATCCTGGGCTGCATCAAAAGAAGCGTGGCCAGCAGATCGAGGGAGGTGATTCTGCCCCTTTACTCGACTCTTGTGAGACCCCACCTGGAATATTGCATGCAGCACTGGAGCCCCCGACATAAGAAGGACATGGACCTGTTGGAGTGAGTCCAGAGGAGGGCCACAAAGATTATCAGAGGGATGGAACACCTCTCCTGTGAAGACAGGCTGAGAGAGTTGGGGCTGTTCAGCCTGGAGAAGAGAAGGCCCCTGGGAGACCTTATTGTGGCCTTCCAGTACTTAAAGGGGGCCTACAGGAAAGGTGGGGAGGGACTCTTTATCAGGGATTGTAGAGATAGGATGAGGGGTAACGGTTTCGAATTGAAAGAGGGGAGATTTAGATTAGATATCAGGAAGAAATTCTTCACTGTGAGGGTGCTGAGAGACTGGCACAGGTTGTCCAGAGGGGTTGTGGATGCCCCATCCCTGGAAGTGTTCAAGGCCAGGTTGGATGGGGCTTTGAGCAACCTAGTGGGAGGTGTCCCTGCCCATGTTAGAGGGGTTGGAACTAGATGATCCCTGAGGTCCCTTCCAACCCATGATTCTATAAAGCAGTAAGAGGTTACAACTCTGGTGTTTGCTTGTATTTTTGTGCCATTGCACTTTCATGGGAATTGCTGTCATATGTCCCAAATTTAGCATTTAAAAGTTTAGACCATCCAGCCCTATTAAACTAGTCAACAGATTCCAGGAAGGATAGTCAGAAGGAAGAACAGGGCCTTCTGTATCCTATTAAGTCCCCGACTGCAAAACAAATCTTGTGTCTGATTCTCAGAGCTTCAAACAACTTCTTATTTTAAAAACTTCCTCAGAGGTAGTATTCAACATTGATCTCTTTTGCCTTACTTCAACCACAAACAACACAGATGGGACTGGGGAATCTGTCTGAAACCTTCAAAAAAGGTTCAAGTTCTGTTTCCAGATTTAACGGCTCTTTCACTCCTTGTAGGACCTGGGATAGAGCAGCATATGTTTATTCTGCTTGTTTGCCATTCTTTCTCACTGAAGGCTGGGTATGCGGGGGAAGGAATGAAAAGGACAGTGTTTTACAGTGCTTTCACTTGTAACAGCAGCAGCTGCTGCTCCCTGTGCCTCCTGCCCTTCTTCAGTTCTCTTCGACCCTCCCAGCTCCCTTTCCCACTGTGTCCTAGAACAGCATCTCCACCCCCCTCCACCCAGAAACAGCAGCAGGGCCTGACGGGAAATGGTGACTTTATGCTCAAGATACGGAACAGCTGCTGGAAAGCTCACATGGAGGAATTCCTGCCATAGTGTAAAATATGAAGTTATCTCAGCAAGCGGCATTATGAGAATCAGTTCACAGTACGTAAGGAACTACCAGAATCTTCAACCAGAACTAGAGGTGTGCCCAGCTGAAACCTCCATTCCATACACCAGAAAAGATTCAAATTGTCTAGCCAACCATATCTGGCATTAACTGCTTGGGTTAGATGAATAAAAGGGTTGAAGTGGTGACTGATTCCAGCCATCTTTGAGTGTGGTCAAAAAAAGTCAGTTCACATGTGAACTGTGGAGCTGTTTTCTCTAAGAGATATTGACCCAAGCTCCTCTGAACACTGGAGTAGTTCAGACTTGAATCTGACTTTAGCAGCTCAGGACCTTCTATTCCAAAACAGTATGGACCAAATCATATTTTGTGAAAATTTCAGAAGCTTCTGAAAGGATGTTCTGGTGCCCTTTCTGATCTTCCTCCACTGCACCTGTTTCTCCCTGGGACTGTGGACAGGAGGCCATAAAGGAGATGGTTGGAATTGCATAACTCTGGACAGAACACAAAAACTCCAGTACAACTGCAAACTGTGATAAGCACCCTTATTTCAGGGCTTAACACTGAACACACTCAGGAAAGAAGCTTTTGCCTTAACAAATAGAAGGTCTAGAAAAGACAGATGGGCAGCCTTGGAGATTTCTCTACAGTGGAGCCAGCAGTGAACTGCTGTAAAAATATTTTATTTAGTTACAAACTCTTATCCAGGGCCAGGCAGGCTTAGCAACATCACTCAAATCTTCATTAAGACCAGGAGTATGTTTCAGAATCAAGGATAGTTTTAATGACTCCAATATTTACTTTATGTGTGCAAACCCTGCCTTCCAATGCACAAACAAGGTTCAAGACTGTTTACTTAAACTTGGCCTCTTTTCCAAATAACGTCTCAAAATCCATGTTCCTAGGGAAACAAGACCTACATTGCGTGTATATATATGTAAAAATAACTTTGAATCAGCTGCCTAATTTCAGGGTTTCAAAACCATAAACTTAACTCTTGTTTGAAGGAAAAGACACTGGTCTGGGATGAAGAGATGTATTGGACTTCTAACCCAGTTAGATGGTGACTTTTTCTTTTCAATAGGAGGGAATCCAAACTTGAAAGAGATGTTACAAATAACTCAGCTTTGCTTAAACAAGAGTTTAAGCTGTTTAGACACTACAGAATCAGATCACAAAGTCAAAATGAAAGAGTTTTCATGACTTCCATTGCTCACAGTTTTATCAGTCTGGGTTTTTCTCTATTCTTTTTGAACATAATTAGACAGCCGGTGCCATGCATTTCTTCTCTGTTTAGCACATAAGACAGACCAGTCGTCTTTTGCCTGGGAACCACGTTTCTAAATCATCCTTTGGCCAAAGACACATACCACATAGGTGGGCCAGGGACTGTTTTGGGAGTGGTTCATGGGCAGAAGATAAAAAGACCCCTTCAGGGTTCCCACTTCTCTGTTGCCAGACAAGATTTAGCTGGGCCTGCAGGTAAGTGGCAAAGCCACCCAGCAAAACTGGCTTCAACAGGTCCTTACAGTTCATTTCATCTCCCAGCTGGGGATTTGAATTACTCAATGTGGACCTATTATTCCCATGTGAGGTAGCCCCGACACAGAAGCTACCTTTGCATGGCTTGTGAGACACAGGTAGGCCACCCCAGCAATAAATATTTGCCTGTTGCAATATACAGAGAAATTGCTTCTTGTAAAGTTTAGCACATCGAGCACTAAACCAGAAGCTGTGACTGTGATCCTGCTACTCGCACCTTTTCAGAATTTCCTTCCCTTTCCTCCACACCCAACTCCCCCCCTTTAACACCCGCCTTTAACATACCATATCGCACTCAGTTGTTATATTTTTAGAAGTTTGGTTGAAGGAGGTGAGAAGTCACAAAGGATGATGATAGGCTGCCCAATTATCCACTGACATAAATTTTGTTAGCCATTGGCTCAGAGCAAAGTCTTTTAGCTTTCAGACTCATTACATTTTCTAAAGACATTAAGATTTTTTGCTTTGCTCTCAAAACATCCATCATATCTTGGTTCCAGCTTGCTTTTGTTTGCCTTGTCTACTGAGAAACACCTTTTAATTTTTGGGTGGAAGAGTCTAAAAGGGAAAATATATACACACAGCAAAAAAGATGAGATGAAGGCAAGGAGGGAAAGGGGCTTCATGGAGCAGGGATTGAGGGTAGGGAAAAACTTCATTTTACTTAGGCTGGGAGATGAGTTGGGAGAGCATGAAGATCTCATCACACAGCCCTGAGGAACAAGCAACCAATCATCCCTTTAGGCAGAAGATATCACGTTCAAGATACTTCGTAATATGCCTGTTTTCTTCCTGACTACAGTAAACCATGTTTTGTTTGACATTTTTCCAAGGAAAATCCTGGGCCTGATGTCCTTGGGGATGTGCCAATTAATGTGCATGTGCCTGTTAAAGTGGGAGGATGCTGAATTTCCTTTGCCTTGACCATGCAATGAGCCACATTCATAAAGAGCTGTCTATATACAAAGCAAGGGATAAATGTTTATAAACATGTGCTTAAGTACAAGACTGGTTGAAAGGCCTTGTGGGAAAGGAGAGAGAATAAAGGAAAACAAGACACAAGTTGTCTGAGTAAAAGTTTTATGGAGGTGCCTTTCCCATTGGTATCCAGATTTATTAATTCACTCTAAATAGATGCTAGGAGTTGAAGAACCCTCATCAGAAAAGTAATCCTGCTGAGATATACTTTCAGCCATATTATGCATATTATGAAAGATAAATTTTCAGCTAGAATAACTTTAAAATTCACCTCGTTAAATGAAAAATAAGTTACAAAAACTTACTAATGAGCACAGCAGCAGAGCACCAGCTGGCTGGAGAACTGAGCAGTGGTAACATACAAGCATCTTCTAGACTCCTCTGTCAATAGGCTTTCATCTCAGCCTTCAGCCTGATTTATAACAGGCACATAAATCTGCACCGAGCCATCGCTTACTGCAGCTGAGTCAGACTGACAATGCTTTTACTGACGACTTCTACAGCAATGCCAAGTTCAGCAAGACCTGGGAAAGCTGTGCCAGCCTTTGTCATACAGTTTTAATCCAAATACTGAAATCACACAAAACTGTAGCTGAAAAATCATCAAGTGCAAGAGCAAGATCAGACTGCGAAACACACAGTTCTAGTCAGGCCTCATGCCATACCCTATCAGTGGGTAGAAGAAGAGGCAGATCTGCTTCTTTCCCGCTCTCCAAAATCCACAATGAAGTATATCTAAGGTTTAGGTCAGTGAAGCAGCATCGTCCAAGTAAATGTGGTCACTATGCTGGCCCTTTACAGGAGCTGATAGAGTATTTAATGAGGACAACTTTCTGTCTACCTATTAATATCAGCTGAGATTCAGTTTTCTGCAACCAGCCTTCCACTATTAGGTTTGCAGCCAGAGATTTATTATAAGGAGTAAAGATAGGATTCTGCCTTCTATTTTGGTAGTCTCACTGTGCTTAGCTGTTAATTAAATCTGGGAGCACATAGGGATAACGACGTGCACACAGACTAATTTAGACAGTTAACATTGCAACAAGAAGCTACACCCTGCCTACAGAAAATACATGACAAGGATATATCCCAAACACTGACATAATTGAAGAGGAATAGTTAACAACCTTTCACATTTACTACTGTCCTCTCACAGCTCAAGCTTCATTTATGTGAGTTATTTCGCCTGATCTGAAATATTACCCATCACTGAGCACTGCTGCTGTTTACAAACATGTTAGCCTGCTGAGACTAATCTCTTCCAATTCAAATTTTGGAGACTTCTTTAGGAAAGTAAAGGATTTCAACGCTAGAAAATTACTTCCAATTTTATTTAACTTCATTCCATCCTAAATATAAAGATGGCAATCTTCCGCGCTGTGCAAGGGGTTAAAAAATAAAACATCAATGTTATCTCAAAAGGAAATTTTAAAACAATGCAAATTGTTTTCTGCCTCTGTTTGCAAGATCTACATCTGCTTGCTGAGGGGGTGTTAGCACTACATCCATGCTTGTAGTACACATAGGGAACACCTGTGTTACCTTTAAATAAATTTGCTTGAGGACTAATAACATAGACAGGAAAACATGACGGTATTTACCCTGGACCTCATGTGGGTTTTGATTGCTGCTGCCTCTACATTGTTTCTGGAGCCTAAGATACTTTTTTTCTTTCTTTTTTTTTTTTTTTTTTTAAGGCTTACTCAGTTTTAACTATATATATCTATAAACATGGCAAGCATGCCACACTTGCACGGGTACACCTCTTCCCGAAGGAATCACCCTTACTGACTGTGATGCAGACATACCTTCAGTCGTATGAAGCAGGAGTTCCCCCTGAGAAGTCAGTGGGCTTACTCACACTACTCCGCAAGGGAAAGATGACTAACATGAGGAGAACTAAAAGAAATCAAAAGGGAAAAAAAAAAAATCCAGAACCTTTGACTAACAAACTTAGTCAAAACAGAACAGAACACGTGCTAGTGGAATTAGGGCTACAGTCTCTAAGGATACCGGCCCTAGCATCTTTCATCTGTCACTAAAAATTAACTTCATAAAAAATGATCTTAGGAGGGTGCGATCACACTGCAGTGCCTGGAGAGATCTCAAAGGAAGCACATGCTCGACTGTGTGATCACAGCAAAATGACAACAGTGTGATCTAAAAATAAATTGGTTCTTTGCTCTGAAGCTGGTTTCTCCCACAGATGCCCAAACCAGAGCCTCCAATTACTGCTTTAAGGGCTAGGCAGAGACATAAACAAACTGTGGATGATACTTGTTTTCTATACATCACGACTGCATGTCAAGAAGGCAAGATTGTTACTGTGTGAGAAAGCATAAACAAGCGGTTTGTACATAGGCTATGCATATAAGTAGGTCACCAGTCAAATCCTTTTATATTAAAGTCCATTCTCAAACATCTAGTAACCATTATTATTAATCATCCAAGACAAGACTGGGCCACAACAAATCACATTTCAGATCCAAGAGTATTAAAAAATGAGACAGTGACACTGTATCCAGCAGGGTATTACTTCCAGTGAAATAAATTCTTTTGACAGGTCCATCATACCATGGGCATAACTGCAAATGACTGTACTGGATCAGAGCAACCATCCATCACTGTCTAGGCTCAGAGGCTATGCTAGGTACACTGAGGGGTTTATCATCAGTTTTGTATAATCCTTCCCACAGACCTAAGAGCAAAGCAACTTATTTCCTTTATAGTGCACTGAGCATCAATATGCCACTAGGAGAACATCTCCCCCTTCACTCAGCTAATAATGAGCCTATAACATGAATCAAGAGGACGATCGTAATTGTGTCCTATGTATTCTAGGTGCCGTTGTTATACAAAACAGCAGCTCTCATCCTCTTACAGGAAAGCTATTTGTTTGCTGTGTATTGATGAGTTGCAAGGTACATACATGATCTAATAATACGGTTAACATTTTGTTAACATTTAAAGCCCTCATCTAAACAAAGAGAAAGCCTTCTGGCAGCCTAAGCCCTACCTGTTCTGAGGCACAGAACAGTATTTTGCCTTATTTACATTGCATTCAGAAGAAGGGACCCTCAATCAAGATCGGAGGGTGTTTTTTCCCCAGGTTCACCATTTTAACAGAACATCTGTGTTCCTTTAGAATAAAATTTGCTCTAACTCAAACTCAAGGACCACCAGGAAAACCAGTTGCAACAACATAACTCCTTTCCCATTTCCTAAACCCTTTCAAGCAAGTCAGGGCACAGCCATTCGCACAGATTCCAGCTCAATTTTGGTGCCTAATTTGTGAGGCAAGTAATCCCTTAAGCAACTAGATTAGATGAGCTCTACCAGCAGTCTCTTTTACCAAGCTGCCAAGTAGCAGGATCAGAGAGAGCGAGCCAAACCCAAAACCAGAGTTACAGAATCTGCATCAAAAAGTACTGCACTTATTGAACATTTGAGATCATTCATTCTCTAATTTCTCTATAGCATTATAGTACCACAACGACAGCTACTTTCCCCTTAAAATTAAAACAACTTAGTTTGTTTTATACTTAACACTATTTCATATACATATACAGAGAGAGACCAGCAAACAAAAACCTACACCCTTGCTTGAAAATCACCTCAAGTCATTTGTCACACATTTTTTCAAAAATGCTACGGAGTAGACTGTTTCCTAGTAAACAGATTTGGAATATACAAATGCTACAGAGTAACTACCCCAACCCCAGCATTTCTGTGAAGCCATCAAGCATTTACACTCAAGAAGCAAAATATTTTAAAACCAAACACCTCTGAGGTGTCAGAATGCTCCACAGTGTGCGAGAACCTGAAAATGTGCTTGAAAAAGAAGTCTCAATTATCTCACATTGGACAGGAAAATATGCTAAAAGCAAAACTTACAGAGATAGCAAATTTGCTCTATGTCTTACTTGTTTGCATTTTATTAATCTTGCCATTTACTAACATGAACAAGTATTAGTTTAAGGTAGTGCCATGTCAAAGATACATGGTCCTACCTACCTTTGTTGCACATCACAAACACCTCCCTTTGCTCCCTGTAACAGCAAAGCATTTGTCAAAGTCCACAATGAGGTTGCCCACCACACACGTTGCTGCGTAGCATACTGGCTCACAAACACGCTGCATCTCAGAAAGAATGTTTTTTCATGGCTGGTCTATGTACAGAGACTGAGAAATGCTCTGGCATTACAGGAGGTGATACATCTCTAAGAAGCCAGGAGAGAAACATTTAAGTGGCAAGCCAGCTTACAGAGAAGCTGTTGAAGGGCCCTCATAAGTGCAATGCACAATGGATAAAACAAACTCCAAGCGTTGTGAAGACACTTCCAAAAGTAATAAGCATAAGTGTTTCCAACCGTCTTTAGGGTCTCTAAAGACAGACCTTAAGAAACATACCATCTCCCTACGCTCCTGTACTAACACCAGTTATTCCTAGTTCTATGAACTCCATTCAAGACTAACATTACCCTCATCAAAGCTTTGAAACCCAAGTTTTTAAATCAACTGCTCCTCTACCTCCACCTGACCACCCACAAGGAACACCAGGGCATCAGGCAAATCCACTGCTCTGCTACATTGCTACATGTGCCCATTACCACCTCCATGCCAGGACAGGTCCCTGAAGCTGCCGCCTCGGCCCGCCTCACCCGTCAGACTTCCTCAGGGATGAGAGATCCAGTCCTGCAAACCTCCCCTTTCACACACAGGTCCATTGACTCTGACAGCATCATTTGTCTGGGAAGAGCCTTCCAAATGGATCCTGTCTCACACAGCTGAAAGCAATGCAAGACTGATTAGGAGACACTCCCACCCCTCAGCACCTGCTAGCACACGAACAGAAGCAGCTGAGCACTCCAGGGGACATAGTGAGGGGGTACAAGAGTCTTCGCACCTGGCCAGGCTTTTATTCCTACCAGCAAAAATTATGTTTCTCCAGTCAACATCCCTGCTACGTTTGTCCAGCATCCTATCAAAATTATACCTTCCCCTTCCACCCCGCTGCTCCTCCCACCCACAATACGAGGAACAGCAGTTTTGATTACATTAAGCCTCAGTGTAATTAACTGTGAGTAAAAGGGTGATGTTCACTAAATACACGTAGTGTCTTCTTCCCTCCCTTCTAGGAAATAAAATTCTGCAGTCATAAGGACTCTGGTTTCTCCTCTCCCCTGTACCCTTAACTGAAGGACACGAAATAGTAGGAAATAAAAAATAGTTCAAAAAGCACAAATAGCACTGACAAGACTAATAGAAAATAGATGTCCAGGTAGAGAGATCAGGAGACAGCCCAGAACACAAAGCCAACTCTTACCTTCTCCGTATACCTGTGAAAGGTGAGTGCAAAAGTTGGAGACACTTGCACCACACACCACTCTGCAGCCAAGTTCCAAAAACCACTTTCCTATCCTTCTGGTTCAAACAGTGGCTCTTAAGCCCTCTTCTCTCCAGCTTCTGTTTGGTTACTAATCCTTGCTGCACAGGAAAAGGAGAGTTGTATTTCATTTAACCCCTTCAGCCTCTGAGTTTCTTCACAAGAAGTTTCTCTTTTGCTTGGGAAAGCGAGTCGTCAGCATGCACGCACGCATGTTTTGGAATTTTTTCTAGCTCCTGTAGCCCGAGTGTGAGCACACACATTAGCTCTAAACTGTGCCTTAAGTTATTGCAGGGGTGGGGCCCTTTGTAACTAGTTTTATTTTAGCTGTAGGCAGCATATCAAAAGAGAGACAGTTATCCACAGATCCCTTTGGTATTCATTTTCAGTAAGTTCCTAACTCTAAAAATAAATTATTTGACTTAACATTTACTTTAAAACTAAAGCCTGAATCACAGTTCACAGATACGCTTTTGACCAAAGAAAGTTTGAACTTAAATACAATTTGCAGCTAGATCTGGCTCTGGGCAGAGTTAAGCAGACCCCTAAGATCTGAATATACCAGCGCTTTGGATACAGACCTGAATTTAACCAAAGACAATGGCAGCTCAGGTTTCTCTATTTTCTCTTCTAACAAATGCCATGCAATTCAGATACCCTCTGAAAAATCCCATGAAGGAACAATTTAGCAACAGAAAAACTGTTAAGGGAAAAGGAATCTAGTTGGACGCATTACAAGGAAAAACTTGTGCTGTTAATCATGTGGATACTAGAGAAATCATTGCATAACAACTTATGTGTTGCTGTTTTATCTCAAAAACAGATAATTCACCCCCTACTGATTTTGTCCTCTGCTTAGTATAAAACAAATAAATAGTGAAATACAAAGATCACTGATGTACAAAAATAGATTCTGGTCCAGCAATTATAACAGCTATCAGCATTGCAACACTACCTAAAAAATGTTATGATTGAGGTCTCCAGGATGATGAGAATAGCTTTAAAGTCTTGAGTTTGGGTTGGTCTTTTTGTTTGCCTTCCAGTGTTAGAGTCCTTTTTCATCAGTGGTTCATTTGAAACCATGAGATACAGAACCTTGCTTTCAAAAGGAAAGCTGAAGCTTTCACCTTCAGTTAACTCCATGTGCTCAGTCTTCCAAGGAAGACATCAAGATGTGCAATGAAATCTCCAGGACTGGCATCACTACTCTCTTGGCCACACTACCGCTTTAAATTATTAAAAGAGATAATATCCTTGGCAACCATTGACAAGTCTAGACACATACAGCTCCAAACTGAAAAGAAGTTTCTAGCAGCCTTATGAATGCACCATGTGACACAGAAGCAATTTTATTCTAGGACTACAGCTCTTTTCACCCCTCCTGGTCAAGCCCAGTCTGGCAACTGGCCACAAAAGGTACACAGTACTCAAATCCTACCCTTACGCATGCCACAGGGGATAGAGTTCATATAAAAGTCACATCTTTTCTGCAAGCAAAAGCAATCCTGTACTTTCCTGTCGAAGCTAACTCTGCCATAATAAACTGGGACAAACCCTAACAGGAACACCAAAATAATGGCAACACCGCCACCAAGAAGCAGGGGAACCCCAAAGGCTGAAAGACATGATGCACCCCAGAAGAGTGCCTAACGGTGGTGCTGACGCATGGCTACCTCTGTTCCCCGTGTCAGGACAGACAACAATTGGACATTGTTAACACCTAATTAAGAAGATAGAGATTATCGTCTTGCCCCTTTAGATTCAAATTTTCCCTTATGAAAATAATTTTTGGCCTTGAGACAAGCTGTGGGCCCTCCTTTTCCATCAGAAAGAAGTTACATCAGCATATGCTTTTTCTTTATCCATCCGTACTCTCAACTGGCCGTTGGCTACTGCCATCCTGCCAGCTGTCACAGTTATATCCTAAGCTGCGTGATATTTGATCCCCCACAAAACAAAGCCCCAACCCATGGCCTCATATGAACAAACCACACTTTCAGACCAGTTTAAGGCTTTTAGCCTGTATCATTGGCAAGAAAAGACATCAAATCCAATCCTAAAGATTCAAAAACAGTAGGCAAAAACCCACAACTCCATATAAATTTATCAATACCTGATTCTTAAAATTTCTTCTCACAGCAGCAGGACCCTCAATGAATGTTTCTGGAAATATCAAGCTTAGTAACGTTCTTGTGGTTCTTGTGTTCTTGTTGATAGTTAGAACTACAAGGGAGTTCAGAGACAGGGAAAATGTGACTGCTCATGTTGGAATCTAGCCAGGATACATCCAAAAAACAGCTGTGCCTACTGCATTAAAGCAGATACTGCGTAAACACATCTGGATTAATTTTTAACCCCATAAATACTTAATAGATAACCTCCTGAGATGCTAAAATAAAACAAGAAGTGACCAGACTTTTACCACAACCAAGTAACAGGAAACATCGATGAAACTCCTTTTATTAACAAAGGGAAAGAAAAATCTGCCTATGCTTCCTGGTTCTAGTAGAGACATGACAAAATCAGAAGCTATTAGTTTGGTATTTGAACTCGAGGCCAGTCCTTATCAGGAAAAAGACAATGCAAATATGAAGTAAACCTTTGTCCTGTAGTTCCACAGAAAGTTTTGCGTGTGTACCTTTTCTCTGGGAGAAAGGACATGAACCCTGTGTTGAAACCGTTTTCAACACCTATCATTTAGTGAAAGTAAAATAATCCACCAATTCAAAACCACTCTCGTCTCTTGATAAATTCACTATGGAGTGAATACACTCAAGACCACAGGCATTTGCCTCTTGCCACTAGCTCTATCCAGTGGCTAGCCTGGAGGCAATGGCATCTGGGTGTCACAGATGTGATCAGCAAGAATAAACAGCTGAGGTGAACACATAGTAAATGGATACTGCCAAACAAGATATCCCTTCTAATCCCATCAGTGAAGTGCTTTTGGCAAGAAGGAATCTCTAAAGGAGCTGTGGTACTGGGATTTCAACAGTTATGTGGCCAGAGGTCAGTAGTAAGACTTCTGCTTTCTCTGTTGTTATACTCCAGAAGTACCTTTCATAGAAACAAACCACCTGGGTTCCTTACTGCCAGACACTGTTTTCAAAGACTATCTAAAGATTTGCATCCTTTACTGGACACAGCTCCAGTCTAACTACTTACGGCTGTCTAATACTTATAGCATTGCGGTGGGTTGACCTTGGCTGGTCACCAGGTGCCCACCAAGCTGCTATATCACTCCTCGTCCTCAAGAGGACAGGGGAAAAAATATGATGGAAAAGTTCATCAGTCATGATAAAGACAGGGAGATCATTCACCAGTTAGTGTCATGGGCAAAACAGACTTGACTTCAGGGAAATTAATTAGTGAGAAATAAGAACAAAACTAAAAACACCTTCTCCCCACCCCTCCTTCTTCCCAGAGGGGAACTTCACTCCTAATTCTTCTACCTCTTCTCCCCCCTGAACAGCATCCAGGAAACTCAGACAAGACTCACAAAGCTTCCAGAAGAAAAGCTGGTCTTGGTGGCTTGAGCATTCACCCAAGGAAGTAAAGGACCTGGAGAGATCTGAACCTCCCAGGAGACTGTTGTGATCAGGAAACCATGGTATTAGAGACACACTACAAGCTGGTGTTCTTGATCAGCCCCTTACTCTTTAAGCCAAAGAGCAAGGATCTCTGATGTTATGCTTACGGTTGTGTCACATGCTTAAAAATGGGATGTTTGCCGTGCTTTGATTTCAGATTAATACCAGTTTCTTAGGTAAGTGCAGTAGCCTAATCAAGGGAAACTGACAGCCATTCAAATACTTTAGTCTACTATTTGGGGCATTTTATTCAGGGGACATGCTCAAATTCTTCTGAGCACAGGATAACATTGAAGAGTAATCTGACATCCCAGGTAAGTGTGTTGATGACTGAATGACAAGGTAAAGAAATAAGGGTCTCTGGGATGTCAGACCAAGTCCACTGCTACTGGAGACACTACAGCATTTCATTCCTTCCATCAGCTGCACAAGGGTCTGAAAACAGGAGGCTTCAGCTCCCTCTGAAAAGAACGCATCATTTGACATACTGAATTTTTTCTTACTATTCTTTTAAAGAAAAGGCAGAAAAGTAAAATTTGATTCAAACTTGAATAGCACACCAATAACACCATTCTTCCCAGACTCTCACTCGATATCGCAGGATAGGCATGTCGTTTAGCACTCTGGATCACAGCCTCTCAGTACGTAGAATGAATCCTTGCCAACCCTTCAGGAAAAGAAGCTCAATTCATGTCCAGGAGATACCACAAAGTCCTTAGAGGAAAGGCAGAAAGCATATTACATGCTGATGAGCTCTGTCATGCAACTTAACTGCCTATTAAAGCGTGTTATCCTCTTGCAGTAACTCTTGCACTGGTCTGTATCTGCTCCAGAGACCTGGCCACCCATGAACTCTTTCAAGTGCTGAGGACCGCTGCAGAGGAATTGACCCTGTACAACTTTTGTAGAGATCCTGTTACTAGCAGAGATGATTTTTTTATGGTTTGCCAGCGTGCAGCCACTGAAGTCAGCAACGCAAGAGAGGAAACTGGAGTAAGATATATGGAGAATAGACTCCAGTATTGGTTATTGGGTTATAGGGTATAGGGTTATTGGAACATAATTCAAGATGCCCTAAGCCAGAGCTTTGAGGACTGCAAAACTATCACTACAGAGAACTAGACACACACAGACCTAGACCAAACAGACTTCTGAAACAATCACCTTCTACCCTGCATTCACATTTCCACATGATTTTTCATCTAGAGGATCAAACTCCATCTTCTGACCTTCACAAGTTCTGGAGACACTGTATTTCTAAAATCTGGAGATGTTTCCAAAGGCAGGTTTCATGAGCAGTGATAGATAATGAAATAAGTATCACATAGGGCTCTTTCACCTCTTTCATGCAAGGGCCATAGAGCTGTGCTTTCATGAAGTTTTGGGGAATTTCAATCTACTTTTGGGAGGTTTTCCTCATGTTTTCCTGGCTGCACAGAAGCAGCCCACTTTTGCTTGTTCAATAAGTGAGTATGCCCCTACAAATTTATGCTTCTCTTCACTTACACTCCTTACAAATCCCAAAATACCTCTAGCTTCTACTTTTGATTTGCCAACATGATTTCTTGTCCATTGCGAGCTACTAGTCCAGGATTCCCATCCACCAGCTCATATGCTCATGTGCATCATTAAACTCCCTCCCCCTCACCCAAGCACATTCTTGCTGAATGTCAGAGAGGTACCAGCTTCATTCTTATCCAGTCTCCCTTCTTGCACACTTCCATATAATGCAGCCCAGAGAAGTGAAAACCAATGCAATCATCAGTATTTTGGTATAAATCTGCTCCAAGAACAGACCAACTCACAGGTACTTGGTCTAACCTGGCCTCTCCTCTTAGTCCCTTCTTGACAACTGAGCCAATTCCTGTGCTGTGCTCTGCAAGAAAGCCTACAAATAAATTGGCTTTTTGTATTCAAAGAACTAGATACCTCTCTTCATCCCTTTCCAAAATGAGGGAAACAGTAAACCTGTCACTTCATATTTATTTTGATTCTCACCCAAATCAGGCGAGACTTTTATTCAGGCCAACTTTCTGAACAAGCTGATGATGCTACACACAAGTTTCAGCTCTTCATCCTTAGGCCATTTGAAGAAGAAAAGCAGCACGTACTGATAATGTCGGTGTTCAAAAAGCAAAAACAACTTCAAAGTGCTGTGACTAATTCCAGGCAAACTTTGTTGAGAAAGGTGCTCCAATACACTGCACCTCAGAATACAAGTGAAGGCATTAAATCCATTGCTAAGACTATATTCGGACACACAAAGATTTGCACATAAAAAAACAGAGGACCTACATGTAATAGAATTGATTTTAAACCAGCCCAAATTCTCCCAAGTTTAACCCATGTAAGCAAATCCAGGATACAATCTAGCATTGGATAATGCATCAAGTTTTTCAAATGTCCCACCCCAAATCTTAGGATACTTATATTAAATCATTCTCACAGCTTTCCTTAAAATTAGACACTTTGAATCCTGCTAATTATTAAGAAACTGATTATAAGGACACTGCAATGCCATTTTCTTTTTCTGTATCATGGTTTTAAATACCGTAGGGTGAACTTGGCAGCTATACAGAGAATCTCCTTTAGAGAGATTAACCTGGGAACACAGAGAGATCTGGAGGGTCTCCATTAGCTCATTCCTTGCTGCACGGGATTTAAACCGGAATAATTATATTCATCAAGCATACGCACACACTAAAAAAATAACATATACATGCATTAAATGAGGCAATGCCTTATCCAGAACAGATGCTCATTCAGCTGTTTGTTTTCCTTTTATTGTTGGTTTTACATTTTAATGATATATAAAAAGTAGGAAAAATCACAGGTGGTAAGCAGATTCGGGCTACAGAATTAATTTCAAGAGAAAACATTTCTAGTTCATATACAAACAAATATAGTGATTAATGCTGATTTCTTAAGCTCCCCAAGCTGTCAATGGTGAGCAAGGAGCAAAGGGTCAAGGCTGGTCATTCGTATTCAGATTACATTTGAAAACATAAAGGACAGTCTCCAATCTCCCAAATGTTTTCCACATATTCCAATCTGCTCCACCCAAAATAGCAAAAAAGAAAAGTCTAGATCACACAGATTTAACAAAACATGTTGTCACAGCTCCCACTTACAGCAATTCACAGAAAAAGCTGTTCCCCATAGATGTCCCAGTGCTTTGTTTGCCACACAAACCACAGCGCTCTGCTCAGAAGGTCTGGCCCAGAGGTCAGTCAAATTAACGGGACGACTTTAATTTCCAAAGGCTTTGATCAGGCCTAGACTGATGTGGCAGAAGGGAGGGCAGAGAAAGAACAGTAACTAGCTAATTCTAGGCCTGATCTCAGTATTTTTATAATCAATTACAAAACTCCAATTATTTTCACCAGTGATGGACCGAGTCTTAAGAGAAGGTCTTGATGAAGTGTTCTGCCCCTGCTTGAATCTCCACAGGGAAAGCAAAGCAGCCACGTTTCCCCTTCCCCCTGGGCTGACTCCCTGCTCCCAGTGCCTGGGTTCCTGATGCCACACAGACCCTGAGTCCCTAAGGGATGGAAACATCTTCTCCCCCTCTCCTAAACATCAGCCCTCACTGGGGGAGATCTTGCCAAGCAGAGACAACAATACAGCAAAGCTTCAGATGGAAGAAGGAAGCTGGCTACATCACAGGCAACATGAAGAAAGATCCGCCTGGAACTATTCCAGCTATTCTCCATTTTAACATTCAGGCTTTTTCTTCATTTAAACATTCAGGCTTTTTCTCTCAGCAATCTCTCTGTGCTCCCCCCAGAGATCTCCCACTATTCACTGTGGAGTCAAAAGTCACCTGCTCTTAGCTGGGCTTGGCACTGACTACCCCAAACGCTGCTTAGAAGAGACAGGAGAAGAGACAAAAGTTGAAAGCAAAATCTCTGACAAGCAATTCTCACCCCCACGCCCCACATACATTTATCCCTCCTAATTCCCTGTCCGTTTATACACGTTACTTCTGCTTAAGAAAAGTAAATCCAGTGCCAAAACATAGCTCTTTGGTTAAAAAAGCGTTATATTCAGCAGAGGTTTAACTCTAGCATACTAAACATGGAGTCATTAGGATTTAATGCTATTGAAATGGAAATTGAGACAGAAACCTTTCCAGTTTTTATACTTCACTTTGGAATTGGAAGAGGACAACACCGACTGTAATAGCATTAAAAGATCCTCTGGACCAACATGCCCTTGACAGCAAGTCCTTGGAAGCATGAGGCACGACGTAAGCTCTTGGTGATGTCTTCCAGCGTCAGGCAGCAAGGAAGCTGACACCCTACTAAGGACAGCCTCGCTGTCCAACAGAGAAAAGTTAGTAATGAAACAGAGCAACAGCGGCTGTCAAGACGATGATCCTTCTCTCCGTCTCGGCAGACACTCGTGGCACAGCTCTCTCCAGTGGCTCAAGGCAGAGACAGTTCTATTCCGGGGCTCTGTCCTTGTGCAACCCCCACGGGGCATGAGAAGGTGCCCACATCCTGGCAGTCATTGCTGTTCGCCTATGGCTCAGATCTCCGACAAGGGATTCTGGAATGAGACTTCCCTCCCAACATAATGAGGTATTTAGTCATTAACAAAGGAGCCTTCTGGGGCAGAATTCCAACTGCGCCTGAGATCTTGCCTCCACAAAGAGACGTTTTTTTCCAGCACACAGGTTTAGTCTGAGGAGGAAGGAAAAGGGTTGCTTTAGAATACTGATCCAGGGATTTTCGGTTGCAGCGGTTGAAGGTTTCTGTTTGCTCTTAGATCAGGTTAAGAAATCTCTCACTTCTCTTTCCTGCCGCTTCACAGCTGCCGGTTGAGCTTCTGTGCTTGCCGCTCCTTTGCCTCAAAGGCAAACTTGGTGTCCTGCAGCTGGGCAATGGCTTCCTTGGCCTCCTTCAGGTCCTGACAGATGTGCTCGTACTTCTCTGTCAGCTCCCTGTTCTCCCGGCGCAGTTCCTGTACCACCTGGTTCACCTCCTCCGTCTGCTTGGTGCAGTGGATCTTCAGCTGCTCTACCTCAGAGAGCATGATCTCCATGTTCTTGACCAGTGACTCCAGTTTCTCTTTGGACATGGCGTCAGGATCGGTTCTATTCAGTCTGCCTAAGCCAAACCCGAAAGGGACAAAGAAAGCCACCCTGTGTAACATGCACCAGAAAGCCTGGCACTCACAGTCTTGTGGTCTCTTTTTATACTCCCTCCTGCTCATCCTCCTCCCTTCCTTTTCCTTCCCCAAAGTGCCTCTAATCTTCTTTGCTTGGTTAATCTACTTATTTTTATTGCGTTGTAGAAATCTACTGAAGGGCTGACAACCCCGCAGTAACATATGTGCTGTGCAGCAAAAGCCAGAGCAATAATGAGACTCTATGCAGCCTGCTCATAGAAAAACAGCTTTCATCTGAATAATTCTCTTGGGAATCCCTTGCAGTGCCCATTAAAGTACAAAGAAACCTCTTCAAGCCAGACGCCTACTCCAGTCTTGCACACCCAGTCCCAAGAGCACAGCCTGACTTTCGTCTTTCATATACTGAGGTAAGCAAGCTTACAGCAATATAAACCAAGTGTAAGCAGAGAGAATTAGCCTCAGTTTTTCTTCCTCTCTCCTAATCTTATGTTTGGGCAAGGTGGAAGGAACAAAACATACATTTTCTTTTTTTCAGGATAAGTTCTATCCAACTACTAACTCCACAACAGCCTGTACACCATCTTCTGTTGAAGGAGTTCACAATGGTTACCACAATCAGTGGCAACCACAGTTACTGAGCCACGCACCACTTGAAGGTGGCTTGTGTTCTGTTAGTGATATCCAGGCTAGAGATTTTAAACCCTGGTCACATTCCCGTCCTGGAGTAACTTCAACTCTATCAGTAACATTGGCCCCAGAAGTTATATGCCAAATGACCTACCGAAGGGGTTCCCAAGCTACTTCCAAGCCACTGTCAGGTGCTGCCTGAACACATAAAAACTTCTTCCTGGACGCACATGGCACCCACAACAGAGTCTCGAACTGCTGCTGAATGCTCCTGTGAACGTGTGGGAATCAGGACTGAAACATGCCAGTCTGACAATACACTGATTACTCAGGTCACACCAGGCAGCAGGATGATCCCAGCAGCCACAAGGGATTGAGAGAGTCTGGCCGACTTTCTGAAGTTTGACCCAGACTTTCTTATGTATCCTGTTAATTAATGCACTTGCCTAGACAATAAGAATCATTAATTAGCCAGGGATCTGATGTAACAATATCACCCTCGAGAAATTAATTTGGCTGAAAAGAAGGTGTTATTCCATGGGGCTCTCCAGGAAAGAACCCATGCAATTCAGCACTGATTGTCTGGCCAGGGGGCATAGACCATGACAGAGACAAGAACACAGGCTTGCCCTTGGTTAACTTGCAAAGTAAGGACAGGAAAGAGTGTCTCTCTCCTTCCTCCCCATATCAGGAACATTTCCTCCAGGCTGAATCTGCACCCTTTCAAAAGCCCTCAGCCTGTTCTACACACCCACAGAAACGCACGGTCTCATTTGCCCTGTGTCACATACAGACATGGATCTGTCCTCACTGTATTCACCTTGCAGAATTATGTTCCAGTGCACAGTACTGCTTAATGGCCTTTATTCTTGCATGCTGTTTTGCAGTTCCAGTTCCCTTAAAAATGACACCTAGGTAAGATCCTGTAGTCCCATCACACACATTCGATACCAGGTTGAGAGAGAATACACGTATTCACATGCATAGCTCCCACAAATACATTTTCCCTCCATTTTCCTCCACAAAATATTGCTTTTTTTCAGCTATGGAGAGTTTCAGACGCTTCATCCCACAACTCCTTCCCCCTTTTCCCCTGCTAGGCTCTGAGAAATGAAGCTCTTTCTTCCCGGCAATTTTACATCTCCTCCAGCGCTGGATGAAAACACTGCTGGATAGTGGCCAATCTCTGACAGTGTTCAAAGGCCTGGGACTTCTCACAGCTGGAGGTTAAAGAGTCACTCACAAAGCCAGCCATCCTACTGCCTCTCGCACAAGTGCACCAGTGGGCCCCTCTCGTGCTGGCAGATGGAGCGCTTTGCACCACACTTTAAAATGAGCAGAAAGAGTGACATCCTTCAGATGAAAAGAGAGTGGGAGAATCTAAACATAATTAGAATATGTCCTAAAGTCCTTGAAGAAACATTTGCACTGGCTGTCAGCCCAGAGCCCACGTGATGCACATGGCACTGGAATAGGCTGGAACACGTTGCAGCATTACAAAACAGCAGGTCTTCATTAGTGAGGAATCTTCCCTGTCTCCACAACTGTACACACTGCACCCAAACATTTTAAATCAAGCAGCATTACAATGATGCATAAAGGGAGTGCCACAGAGGTCATTTACTTGGATATTAGTAATTGATACATCACCTCTCACTATCTTACTCTCAAAATTATTTAAGTTGCCTTGGATACAGACAGAATCTTGGCAACAGAAACTGGATAAGAGACACTACTGAAATAACAATGTAAAATGAAAACAAGGAGTAGCATGAGAAGAGTTTCTAACAAAGAAAGATGGAAATCATTACTAGGGCTGGTTTGATTCAAAATATTCTTTGATGAAGTAAGAAGTAGGAATTAAAAACATGCTCATGAAAATTGCAGTGGGAGAACGATGCAAAAAATCACCAGAGGTAGAGAAATACAGCAACGAGACTCTAACATGAACTGTAGTTTGTTACCTTTAGTCAATGCTGGACTCTACTCTTGCAGAAGAACTGGAGGCAGAGGCCAACACCAACAAGAGTGAATTAATCTAGGAAAAATGCAGAGCAGCATACCTGAGAAAAAGAATTCAAACCACAAGAATTCAGTGCACAAGGACACACAGCAAACAGCAGTATTGGGGAGTGTTGGGGAAATAGCATGTTAGACAGAAATTTGTGACACAACATAGCAGGGAGATATAATAAAGCACTGGTAGGCTGTATTACATAGAGACACTGCACCATAAGGGTATGGAGTACCTTCAGCTTCTCCCTCCCTCTTTCCACCCCACTGGAGGTGAAACGTAATGTTTTGTTCTGGACATCTTGTTATAAAGGGGCCAAAAAAAAAAGTTTGAAACTTAGACAAGTGTCCAGAGAAGATGCTGATTTCAAAAAATGCAGACTCTAGGAATGAGGTTTAGGAAGAAGGATTGAAAACTGCATGGCAAGATATTTCTAGGACTGTTTTGCAGTCATGCCCAGGTCCTCTGCACATTCTAGGGAAGACAGTTCAGCTGGAAGAATGATTCTGTAATTATTAAGGGCCCAAATGTGCAACCGTCATTTTGAAAACGCCAGGGATTTCAGTGCACTCAGCCACACGGTGCCTTTCTGGTCATTTCATAGCCATATTAAATCAGGAAAACTTGGTGTTAAACCTCTCACTATGATACACACTACATTGAGACACCCCATTGCTAAATCTATCAGCCTTCTCCTGCATGATCTTCCTCTATTCCACCATTCCCTCATGCACATGGATTTGAGATACATGGAAGAAGGAGAGGCAGAGCTAATTGAGAACAAAACAGGGGAGCAACCACCGGGAACACCTGCTCCTGCTTTTGTGGATGGCAGGAAAATTGTAGAAAGTGGCATGGGTGGAAATGAAACTTCTGGTGCTTTCCCATAAGGGCTGGGAGCTACCACATCTGACTGCAATACCGTACTCAACTATGCTGGTTTTAGCACGAGAAGCAAATGACAGGATGAGGCTGCCAAGCTGAGGATGGTTCGTGTGAGGCATATGTGTGTCTTCTTCACAGATCTCCGAGCCAAAGAGAATCAACCGTTCCTCTCACCCAGAGGCACACACAGGCAGAAATGCAGGTTTCCTATAATGTGCACACCTCGGAGCGTCTGAGGAGCAAGATGCAAAAATCATACCCTTTAAGCATCCGTTTGAAAGCAGACCACAGGCATTCCAGTTTCTCGCTTATTTCAAAGGGGTCCTGGGAACATTTGTGGAATAAATCAGTAAGCTACCTCACTGTCTCTCTCTGGGGTTTTCCTAGCAACACAAGGGGGACAATTCAGTAGCCTAGGTTTTTAAATGGGAAGAAAAAACTGCAAACCCCAACAAGAATGGCTTTTAAGTTACTGCTCAGGCTGGCAAAGCAAACCACTTGGTATAACCCCTGCGGAATAAGAAGTGAAGCCATGAATCACACACCTCATCTTCTCAGGCACATACTGATACATTGCGGTATCTATTTCTATTTTTATCAGCCACAGACACAAATGTCCAACACAACGTTCACAGCACTGTAGTGGGAGACAGCACTTTACCGTCTCATAGCAGCAAGTTTAAGGTTATCATCCCCAGCTAGCAATGGCCACTATTTTAACAATTGATTATTTTTTTTACGACATACACTGTTGTCACTAACTCTAGTGATAGTTAGAGCTCTCCACGCTGTTTTCTCTCGCAGCATTTTCACTTATCACTGGTTTATCCCCAGCGGCATGTCTAGTAGCCAGTGCAGCATGCGCAAGCTCTGTGCTTCACCATCTAGAAAGTCCACTTGGGTAACTGCATTACGCAAACGAACTCATTACAAGATTAAGCATAAAGAGCTCTCATCTCTATAATTAAAGTAAAACCATTTGAAAAAAACCAACCCACTAAAGACCGAGCAGCACCTGGAGGCACTGACCATTCCTGTAACAGAGAGTGGGAGACATTTGTACCCACCTGTTCAATTCGCTTGTAATAAAAGAAAAGCACCATTACTACGTGTGTCAAAATACTCAGCACTGTGTAAGATATTGACATAACGATGATCTCGCCCTGCAGAGCTTAAGAGACTATTGATAAAATCTGCATTCCTATTAAAACATGAAATTAAATTTTAGCTGCTATTATAAGTATTAATCACATCTTAAGCACTTTGGCAGAACTTGAGTTGAGCTGGACATAAAACTACACGATTTACAGGTTTTTATCTAAAATACTGCACCAAAAGGACAACCATGCAAAATTATGATCAAAATCCTTGACAAAAATTAAAATAATACGCCTCAATATTGTAAGTGTCTACAGAGGTTCTAATGAATACAGAGGTACTTTTTTCCATTCAGCCTCGATCTACTCACCAGTCAGATCAAAACGTTTAAGAATTAATTTAGCATAATACGGTTCAGTAAAGAAAAATTGATACTTTTAACAGAGTTATCCCCAAACTGGGTTGATTTCTTGCTAAGAAATCAACTGAGTAGCATAAATACCAAACAGTGACAGGTTGCTTATATAAACTGGAAAAAAAAAACCCTCTACTAGCATTTTGACCATGGGACAAAGTGTCGAAATCTTCAGATTAAATAAAACCGTGAAAAATCTGAATTACTATTTTTAAATGCTAAGAATGTTTCAAAACAGAAGCTGTTTTAAGATATGAACTTTGTATTGTTCGGAGTGTCAAACTGGAAAGTTTCCAAAGCCCACCCAAAGAGTAACACACACAGTTTTGCTGGAAAGACATCCTCCAGCCCATCTAACCAGTCTTCTGGTAAGGACCCTACACTGGCCATTTCCTGGGGACCACAGAGGACAGGCTGAGGGGATTTCATCTCCACACCAGGCTCCTTGACCTGTGCCCCATCTGGGGGGTGTTCACTGCTCCCTCCCCACAGTGCCAGAAGCCAACACTGTGAAAAGGAAGGGGAAAGAGGAAGGAACCACCTTCCCACGTCCGTCAGTGTGGATGGGGGTCAGCCATCATCTCCAAAACCTGCAAGGGCAGATCAAATGCACCGGACTCAAAATGATGGTCCAGGTAACTCAGCGCGCAAGGCACCCTGAGGTCTAACTAGATCTGATGAAAAGGTTTAGTGGTAGCACCAGGCATCAAACAAAAGTTAGCAAAGGGGTAGTTAGTTACTCAAAACTGCTAAAACTGCTACAGCATTTCAATCAAGAAAGTGTTGCAGAATTTTTGCAGTAACTGGCAAGCTTCCTCTAATACCAAGAAGCCATCCACAGACAGAGGAACAGAATAATAGTCAATGCTTTGTCTAACGCATCTTTCTGTGTCATGTTGAACTAAGGGCTGCTGGAAAGGAGGGAAAGGAACAAAAACCCCAATTACCCATGATCAAAACTTTATAGAGGGACAATCAAATACATATATTTTTAAAATTTGCAAATAAATAACTAACCTTGGAAACATGCTTTCTTTTGCTCTGTCGTGTGACTTTCCTGAAGGCTGAGTGTCCATCTAGCCAGAACATGCAGACTTCAGGAAAACAAACAAATAAAAATCCCCCAACTGTTGCTATTATTCAGTACATATGAATCAAAATACCAGTTCAAAGAAAAGATGCATATTTGCAGGACGTGAGGTTATGTAATCCAGTACTGTCACCAGACTACACCAAATAAACTAGCAACGGCACAGATGTCAGTAATTACTGAGAAATTTGATCTGGTGAGAAAGAAGGCTTCTTTTAGTTCTAGATACACAGGAACAAACGTTCACGTCATTTTTGGTTCAGGATGCCAAATTCTATTATCATGATTATTTTGACATGACAATTAAAATTCTCCCTACCTAGCTAAACTGATCTCCAAAACCAGTTGAAGAACCTGTCAAGTTTTCTGTGAATTTCTCTTGACTACCTGTTGTACATTTAAGAATAAGTCACCCTGCATTACCCACATACTTCAAGGAATTCTTAATGGCATTAATTTTTGGGGGACTATAGACTTTACAGCAATATATAAACATGACCCAACACTGTTTGGGAAGCCTCAGAGCTAACAAATGGAAGCACTGCAGATGAAAGGACTTCTCCCAAAAAGGATGCTTTTAAACGACAGGAGGTCCATGATAGTGGCAAGCTCTTGCCCAGAACTACCTAGAAACACTTTCATTTAACGATGACAACAAGTTGTCAATGCCAAAACACTGGTATAAATGAAGGCTACCTTCCCAGGTGGCTGCCCTCCTACTAGCTTGTCATAAAATGTGTCTCAGCAAATCCCAGTCAAACACAAACAAAAAGCACTAAACTTTCTGGGGGCTACCAGTAGCATCTTCTCAGTGCTGTATCCCCAGTTCCCTGTCACATAAACAGCCTTGATGATCTTTAAGCAGATTAAGTACACAACAGCTTCATCTCCACAGGAAGTGGGATTAAAAGGTTTACTGCTACTATGACAACAGCCAGGTTCTGCTGTTCTTAAAATAGTTTTGAAACCTTAGCAGTGACTGGAAATGAATACATGCCTCCCCTACAGGATTCATCATGTACTAAATACAGTCCTTCACAAGGAAATCATATTTTATAACAGTCTACCTTTTTTTAAGCGTGTATTTTTATCGTGCTCTTTAATCCCTTGTTACGAGCGCTAAGAATAGAAAGCAGTAAAAAAGGCACAGTGCTGCCATGTGGCTGCGATTACAGCTTTAGAAGTGATTATTGCTGGGAGCTGGCTGCAACCGCCAGGACAGGCATTGCTCTCTCACTTCTGCCCCAAGGCAGCCTTTGTTTCTTGCCCCCAGACAGTAACCAACCCCCTTGTTGAAACGGAGCACCGCGGGGACTAACCAGCCCTCTACCTGCTCTGTGCTGCCAGACACCAGACCTTTTCGGTCTTACAAATCTCCACCCTGACACCCGCAGGTATTCTGCTGCATCTAACTCCAAATTAATTCCTTCCTTGTAGGTAACAAATGGAAGTAGAATTTGTCACACAGTTCATTACCAAACAGTACCAGTTAAGTCTGTACCCAGGGCAAAAGTCTGCCAATAAATAAATGGTAGCAGGACATTCTTCATTTGACTATGCGTTTGTATCAGTGACTAGCATTTTATTGTAGAGGATGGCTAAATAAACCATTGACTCAATCGAATATGCAGCTACAACATTCGATGAACATCCAGCTGTGCTCTGAGGCATTTTCCAAGTACGTTCATGCTGACTTGTACAACAAAACCAGTAAGAAGTACAATGCTTAATTCTGACAGCAGCACTACCCAGAACAAGGCAGGTAACCCTTATCTGAAACTACTGAAAATTAATATGAACACAGAAGTCTATTCATTACTCCAGTCAGTTTAGATTAAAAGCATATTTCAAAACAAAAAAAAGGACAAATCTAATCCAATGACATTGGTACTATCCATCAGCATCTCTTGATGCCAACCTGAAATCACCTTCCTGCAGCAAACGGAGCTTTGAAAAGAAGCGAACCAAATTCAGATTGTAAAACTCTGGAAGTAATTGATTGTCTCCTTATTCAAACCCCAGTTCTGTTAGCTCCTGTCAGCGAAGGCTGGTTCTTTGTAGTGCTCACAAATTCCTAACTTTTACAGACCAGAATATGGCCTTAAACATACCTTTAATTGAGATTCCTTGGTAATTTAAAAATACCTAGCAGTTACTGCTACAGACCAAGCCGAATTCTCCATGAGAGCTGATGCTGTCAATAAAAGAAACTTATTTACCTATCCCAAAAAGATTACATTAAAAACAGAACGAAGTAAGAAAACAAACAGGTAATTAAATTAGCATATTAGAATCCTATCTCCAAGTTCAGTATTTTACCTCAGCAAGATAAAATACTACTAAGATGGAAGTCAAATTAGGTCCCAAATGCTGCTTTAGAGGAGGTTTTAGTTCCTAGTTCCAAAAACTATTCCTAAAACATTTCATCATATCGCACCTCAGAACTACATCAGAATTAAGAAATCCACATATTCTGGGTACAGTTTTGTGGCCCTGCGCTGGACTCACTCCAGTAAGTCCCATCTTCCTTTTACTGGGGAGCCCAGAATTGGAGACAGCACCCCAGACCGGGCCTAACCAGTGCTGAGTAGAGAGGAAGGATAACCTCCCTTGACCTGCTGGCAACACTCCTCCTGATGCAGCCCAGGATGCTGCTGACCTGCGTTGCTGTGAGGGTGCACTGCTGGCTCATGGTCAGCTTGCTGTCCGCCAGGACCCAAATGTCCTCTGCAGAGCTGTTTTCCAGCTGGTCAGACCCCAGCACGTACCGATGCCTGGGGTTACTTCTCCTCAGATGCAGGGCTTGGTGTTTCCCCTTGTTAAACTTCATGGGATTCCTTTCTGCCCAGTTCTCTGGCCTGCTGAGGTTCCTCTAAATGGCTGCAGTCATCTGGCCTATCAGACGCTCCTTCCATATTTGTATCATCTGCAAACTTGCTGAGGGTGCACTCCATTCCATCGTCCAGATCATTAATGAAGAAGCTGAAGAGTACTGGCCCCAGTATTGAGCCCTGTGGTACACTACTAGTGACTTGCCTCCAATTGGACTTTGTGCTGCTGATCATAACCCTCTGGGCCTGAGCATTGTGCCAGTTTTCAGTCCATCTCACTATTCACTTATCTAACCCACACTTTGTCTGCTTGTCTATGATGATGTTATGGGAGACGGTGTGAAAAGCTTTACAAAAATCAAAGTAAACAACATCAACTGCTCTCTCCTCATCCAGCAACCCAGCCAGTGTTGAAGAGAACGAGGCTGGTCAAGCATGACTTCCCCTTCGTAAATCCACGCTAAGTACTCCAAATCACCTTCTTGTTCTTCATGTATTTGTAAGTGCTTTCCAGGATGATTTTCTGTGACAACTTCCCAGGGACTGAGGTGAGGCTGACCGGCCTGTAGCTCCCCAGTTCTTCTTTCCTGCTCTTCTTGAGGGTAGGAATGAGATTTGCTCTCTTCTAGTCTTAAGGAACCTCTCTCAACTGCCATGACCATTCAAAGACAACTGAGTGGCCTCACAATGACATCGGTCAGCTCCCTCAGCACTCACGGGTGTAACCTGTCAGGCCTCATAGACTTAAGTACATCCAGCTTGTCTTACATGGTCCCTAACCTGGCCTCTTCCACCAAGGTGAAGTCTACCTTGTTCCAGACTTTCCCTCTGGTCTTAGGGGTATGGCATCCCTTAAGGCCAGTCTTACCAATAAAGACTGTGGGAAGGATGGCAACAAGTACCTCAGCCTTCTCCATCTCATTTGTCACAAGTTCCCCTGCCCAATTCAGCAGGGAGCAGCACCTTTTTTCCTTCACATGTGCCCTTCACATCCCTTGCCAGATTGAACTCCAGAGGGACCTTGGTTTTCCTAACCCTATCCCTGCAAGATCAGAAAGCAACTCTATGCCTGTTTTGGATCATTTGCCCCTGCTTCCACCTCTTCTACACTTCCTGTGTGGGTTCAGTTAGGAGCTCCTTGATCATCCATTCAGGCCTTCTACCACCTGTGCTTGACTTTTCTACTTGTCAGGATGGACCTCTCTTTAGGTCTTCCATGCAGGCCTTCCATGCAGAGACAAGACAATCCCCCAGAGAAACATCTTCAGTAGCAGCCAGTCAACTCAGACAAAATTTGAACTTTGCAGAGAATACTTCTCCAAAACAACAAAAAAAATGCTGCTAGGGAAAAAGCTCTTTTTCAATTGTATTGATACAATTCAACACCAAAAATAACAATACGCACCACTGTTAATGAAGTGTTTTCTTTCTGAGCATCCTATGTATTTTTCCTGCATAATACTGATCTTCATTGTGCCAGCTGGTGTTTCAGCATAATCTCATATCGTTTTTTCATGCCTTAATTATACCTTATGGGTGCTTTTGCAACAGGCTTTGGCCAACTCTTTAAATGAACACAAAATGTAGCTTTTAGAAGAAAGTACTTTTACAGAAATCAGTTTGAAGCTGTTCTGCTGGGAAATAAAGCAGCTACTTAAGCATCTTAAGACAGGAATCTTACTCATTAAATGCTGAATAAAAAAAGCTACAGTGTTTAGGCCTCCAACAGCTTTAAGTGATGGCTTTAAAATAATATAGTAAAGGCAAGGTAAGACAGGATTCATGCAACTTTTATTTTAATAATTAGACAAATACAGGAAAATTTGCAATAATCTATCAAAAACGTATCTTATCAAGAACCGGAAAGGTGTTTAAAAAACATTCACATTCAATTCAGATTATGTACAAACCAGTGTTTGTAAAAAAGAAACCAGCAAATGCTTTGAGTGTAAAAGAATTCCATTCTAGTTCATGTTTCAGCGTTCCCAATGACCAAGTTACCACTGAGATGCAATCACAGTGCAGACATGTTCCACAGTCTATTAAACTCGTTTCAACAGCATCGTTGCCAAAAGTAAATTTTTATTTTTTTTTAAATAAAGCATTTTGAGAAGTTTTGTCATACAGTACCGTCCACCCAAAATGTACTTCTGCATATTTAATTCTTGACTGCACTAATGGCAGCACAGTTTTCATCTACAGGCCCATAGTAAATACATCTACATCTCTATAGGTACAGATATATATCTATATATCCAAGAAGCACCAGTCTCCTATGCCTGAAATAGTCAGGGTCTGCTTTGTACGTTGAGGAGATTAGCCATTTTTAGTGGAGCACAGCCCTTGATTATTTGGCTCAAAGAAGTCATCATCTGCTCAGTCAGAACTATTCTGGATGTGTTGCAATACCACATGCGTACCTTCAAGACTCACCTCACAAAGATGACATTTAAATTTGAATGCCACCATAACAGTCATACATAAATATGACAGCATCATACACATCTGCTCTAAGACCAGCTTCCAGGGATCTTTTTTTTTTTTTTTCTCTGGTTTAAATTCCCCAACAGAAAAAAAAAAAAAGAAGGAAAAAAAGGAGAAATGAAAATGTCCGGGTTTTAGGCAAATCTGTACCTCAGTATTATGTTTTCTCATTTATTTGAAGCTTAGCCAAAGAAGGAGACTAATCATTGATGTAAACTGAAAGGGGTGAGAAAGCTATCATGATACCCAGTTTCAAAGTATGAATACTGAAACAGTCACACAACAGTTACCAGTCAGTCTGCTTGGGCACAAAAGAGATGAATCTAGCTACTGGGGTTACAAAATAGTTCTTTCAGAGCTACAGTCTAATGTGCTGTCATTAACGTACTAATTTAATAATAACAAAAACTCTCTCAAAAATGCGGACCACGTATCAGTTCTTTTTCAGTTATACCAAGCTAACCAACCTGAAATGGTTCACGATCTCAAATTATATTGGTGTTTTAGACAAAGGAGAGAAGAGTGACACAACCTTCACGCTTAAGTAGTAACAACCCTAATGCAAACAAAAACTACTCTCAACTGAACCTTATGGACCCAAGTACTGAGATGCTCTTTAGCTTCAAGATCTCATTTGGAACATAAGCTACCATGACTTGGCGTAAGAGGGCAAATCTAGAAATTTTCATCTGGTTTTTGAAGGCGTACATAAAACTTGGTAATAAGCAGTGTACTTTAACATGTATTGGCCTGGGCCTGAAAGCAATTTCCCTTCTGAATTTATTTTGAGATTCAAAATACATAAACTTGAACAGTTTCTGTGAATATAAATTGTATACTCTCCACCACTGTAACTCCACACTAGCTCAGAAATGAAAAATTCAGGACAGCAGAAGCAGCTCTGGGGAGTGGAAGACCGGCAATTTAGTGTTTGGAGATTCTGAGCTCTTCCTTGGGTTGTACATCTAACACCCATTCAAGTATGTGGAAAGGCTTTTGTGCATTTCTATAGATTCTAAAGCAACTCTTAATGGAGCTAGTGCTCCCATGGTGCATATTTAAGCCAAAAACCCCCCAATAAAGATGACTGATGCATTTAAGTAAAAACTCTTAAGTGAGAGTCAGCTCAGATAAGCAAACAGATGCTAGTGATGCCAACTCTTATCAAACCTGTTCTATACAATGAAACAATAGTTAGGATGCGCAATAAAACACACAAGGAAAATTTCTTAGATACAATGCTCAGGAAAGAGACAAGTTACAATAGTATAAAAACAACTCAAAGTCTTGTTAAAAAAAAAAAAAACCAACAAAAAAACCAACAAAACCAACCTGTTTAAGTTAGGCTTCACTGCAGCAAAATATGGAACAGTGATGTAAGATAGAAAACACAAGCAAGTTTGACTTGAAAAGTCAGTGTAAGCAATTTCGATATGATTAGTTTATTAATGCGATCCACGATGAATCAGCACACAAACGAGATGAACAGAAGTACTTTAGAGGAGACAAGACAATATATTTCATGTAAATGCTAACACTACAGTTAGCAAGTCATACTGGAAAAAGAGACAGATGTTTCCAAGGACAATCCAAGCGAGCCTTTCTTGGTTTTAAAGCAGATTTATACATCACAGCCTTTCTTCCCATATTTGGGCAATGGTTGGTGAGCATCTGTGATGTCTCAGTCCTTTGAATCTATAGGCACTGAAACAAAGCCCCAGAAAAAAGGTAAAAGGAGCTTGCATCAGGATTTTGACAGTTGTTCTACTTGGCAAGGATTCCAATATCAGGATGCAAGTAAAATGGAATGCCCGTCAATAGTATCCACTCCCTATGCTTCCGTCATGGAAAAAACCCAGACTTGTACAGAGTAAGAGCCTACAGCAAAAACAACTTTATCTCACACAAGTCCCATTTCCAAGCAATTATTCATAAATGAGTTCTTTCAAATGAAAAAAAGTTTAGCTGTTTTAAGGTTTGAATCGATTCTTTTTCTTGCAAGAAGTTCAAGATCTTGTATCTTCTTTTCAGTGATTTTGAGTTGTCTTTAATTTCTCCAGTCTTCGGTTCCTCATGGGAGAGGTAATTAAAGTGAAGAGGGCCACAAATTTTGCTCCTTGGTAACACTAAGTTATGTCTCACCTAACTTAAGTATCCCCACCAATAAAGATACTGCACAAAAAAAATATCCCTGCCCAACCTGAGGTGTTAGATGGTTGAGTGACCAATACTTCAGGTCAACAGAACTGTAAACCACATTTTTGAAGAGGAAAAATTTCAGTGATGCATTAGAAGTGCTACTAATAGCACTTTGGCCTCTAGATCTGGCTAGCTAAACTCCATCTGGGATTGCTGCAAATGTCTACTTATTTCATAAGAATTTCAATAGAAGGAACATATACCAACAATGCAGTCTGTGCTGTTAGTGACTATTCTAAAACAGGGTTTGAAATGGTGTTCTAGCAAAATGATTTGCAAGAGTACGAAGATTATGTCCTGAAATTGCTTTTTAACGTAGTTTATTAACCTTTTAGAATCTAAGATCCAAATTAGGACCTTATGATCCACTAATGCCAAATAATTCAGTCCAAGTGTAAGTAGCTACATAAACTGGAGCAGGTGTACAGAAGGCGCACTCCATGCTTGAGGATACAAAGTATTAAAACTGAGAAGAGGCTCTAGTTCCAGTGTGGAAAAAAAAAAAAGCTTTTAAATTTACTAAACCAAGCGCACTCAGGCACAGAGGCTATGAAGTGGTGGAACACTCTTAGAGTGACAGTACTTTCTCCCTTTCTCGAATTGCTACAAAGTCCTGTCTCATTACACAAAGCAGAGTCAGGACTCCACTGTCAAAAAAAATCACTTCTGAAGAAGTCTGAATTGGGTTCTCTCTCTTCAAACGGTTACAGGGGCAAGTTCCATGTGATTTGTCAACTTACTCTGTTAACATCAAGAAAGTCCTGAGCACCCTTAACGCTGTGAAAATAATCAACCTGTGGTAAGAGATCACATTGCTGGTGGAAGCATTAGCACTTTTCACACAGGTGGTCCTTACCAGAGATACGTATATCAGATTACCTCTGATAAAATAGCACCCGGTTTAGACCAGCCATTGGGAAGGAGCCACTTTCACACAGGAAAATTCATATGGTGCCCAGTGCAGCAGTTGTCTCAGGAAAAAAAAACAACCAACAAACCACCATCGGAGGAAGCTGCAATGATTCAGGCTTGGAATCTTGAGTATTAAACTTCAGTCTCACTTGAGAACTGAGGGAAAAACATTTTTCCTCCTCCCAGATTTGCTACAAATATCCGCAGAATGCCAGCGTCAAGTGTGCTAGATATAAAACTGATGGAATGCTAGCTGGTCCATAAAGGGTTGCACCAAATTATCTGTAGCAAAGTAAAAAACTAGCCCAAAGGTTATGGAGATTGGAAGAGCTGGTAAGGCCTTCTTAAAGATCGCAAGAAGCAGAAGTGTAAGGCACAGACCCTGAGGGGAAGAAAAAAAAAACAACAAAAACATAGGGAGAAATTAGGGAACTCCGACAAGCAAAAGATTTATATATATGAACATTAATCCCAAATAAATACAAGATACAGTTCATGCCTTCCAAAACTGAAGGCTTAAAGTGACAGATGTACAGCCAATGAAGATCACAGCTAAAGCCCTCATGAGTTTTCAGTCTGGCCACTAAACAAACGAATTCCAAAGAAAAAGCATGTAGCAGTTATGACTTTGCCCCCGATGAACAACAGAAACTATTGCTATTATAATATTATATTATACTCACAATTAATATGGCTACAAAACACGCTAGAGTTGTATTCCAGTCCCCACTTGCTGTTGCAGAGGCTTTGCCAACAAGGACGCTGTAGAAAATGAAGTCTCCTAAACCTAGCTTTACTCCTCCTGCAAAAGTAAATATATGGCAGCATTACGTATTAGACAGTCTACTAATATTACACATCAGTAATTGTCAGAGAATAATACAGATTTACATAAAGTATCACCAAGACTTGCTCATAAGAACATTTTATTTTCCTGAATCAAGTGATAAACTCTTGTGAAACATGATGGCTTAGGAATATTACACCATTCAATTAATTAATCCTATAATAAGAATTTTTCTATATTCCTAGTCTCCTGTACATACAAATGCAATATATAAACACACAGATATTTGTAATTATATTTGCTGGGAGGATGTCCACTTTTGGTTGTCACGTCATACTCAACCAAATATTGAAGTACAATTCTTTTAAGCTGTCCGAGAGAGGGGGAAAACAAATAAGTCCCTTGCAGATGATGTTTTATTTGCCAGTTAGAAAGCTATGCCCAGCAAAATATTCCACTGCCCTTCCAATTGTCCTACAGAATTCTTCCTAGGTAGTCCTAAAAAGGACTTGTGCATAATTACAGAGTATATCACAGAGACATTGAGATTTAGGAAAACTCATGAGTTAATGTCTTATTCTTCTGAATAGTAATTACCACCTTAGCAACAACTCTGGGAGCACAATACTCAATTATTTCTGTAAACAAAATAAAGAAGATTTTCTTGAACACCAGTTCACTTTCTGAGCTTTTAGTCCAAGATATTAAGTCAGAGGGGACAACATCAGGTCACCAGCTGTTTTCATTTGGCCTATCGTTTACTTTGTCACCTGATTAACAGTCCAGCCCAAAACTCACTTTCGAGTTCTTAGAGGAACTGAGAGCATCAAAACTGAGAGGTTAATGCCTGGTTGATCATTGGGGAGAAAAGGAAAGAAAAAAAGAAAAAAAATGAGAAAAGAAAAGAAAAAAGTCCACCCTACTGTCTTTCAGCAGGCCTTCAATATATGGTCTACAACAGTGCATTCATGAAAAGCTTTTAAGTGCAAAAACACCCTTTAAATGCTGAAACAAAACTTGGATGCTTGCTTTCAGTGTGACAGAACAATAAGCAAAGGCAACTGCTAGATAACTCCTTCCACACAAGCGAACTCTCCAAATTTCTAATAAGCTGCTCCAAAATTCTAGCAAGCTAATGCTGGCTGACAAGTCTGACTGGATCGCTGCACATCTGTCATTATTATTCACTGCAGGAATACAGGAAGGAGAAAATGATTTGTCTGTCCAGACGAGTTTTAGTTAACCAGTTAATTAACTAAAATAGCCCAGTTCCTAAAATCTTTGCATCTGAATGTTATTTTTCTAAGCTCTAGAAATGAAAATGGATTTGCAACGCATACTGAATTTGGAATTTTTGGGACAAAGTAAATTCTAAAATTGTTCTTAAAGTAGAAGTCTCTGTATTTTTAAACAGAGGAGTATCTGAGAAGCAGAGGAAACAGTTGCATCTGCTAAATATGGCAGCATCACATGGGGAGAGCAGTTTATTAGACAGGCAGACCCTAATTTATTTAGAGCTTTGCAAATCTAATAGCAGCTTAAACTCCAACTGGAAATCACGAGTCTGTTAAAAGAGATATCTGAGTATTGATGTCATATGGTCTCCAAGATCTGCACCGCAGCAAGATGCTGGGGAAAAAATAAGTAAGCCCATGGCATTCTGCATTCATTTCAGCCTCCTATTAGGTTTTAAACATTGCTTTCTACAGAATGAATTACAGTAGTATAATCTTGAGGAAAAAAAAGTTAATGACTGCATTTACAGGGCCTAAAATCCGAAAGAGGCGATACACAGGATACTGAAAAAGACAGACGCTAACGCAACTGACTGTATAATGGTCTGAAAGCAGATTGTGCTATTAAAGTTCTGAGTCTGTGTATCAAACTGAAGATCAATTTGGTCAATATTACTCACTCCTGCAACAAAACCAAAAGCTACCAAAAAGCAACTCCAGCTATTTCTATGAGGCATATCAGTATTGATCATGAGCAAAAGCAGCTCTTCAGCTTGCTATTAGCTCACAGCATACTATATCCGTGCAGTCAGGATGACTAAGACGCTTCAGATGTACTGTGTCTTTCAGACACAGTACTCCATACTCACGTTCTTCTGGGTCTTCACTTGTTTGAGAGTTACTGGGTAGAGCCTGTACAGCAGCACGTGATTCAGGCGTTGATTCAATGGGTCCTATTCTATTGTCTCTTTGTTGCTGCCATTCCTGACTAAAGCCACCATCATCTGCTTCGGCATCTTCATTCTGAGTCTGGTTTGCCGGAGCTCAAAGGAAGAAAGGCATTTAAGATCTCCTTCAAAAATATGCCTTCTAAAACATGACAGTCTCTCCACATGTAAGATCATAGAAGAATGAGGGAAAAAAAGGTATTCCATAATATTTAGCAACATCTAACATGGGCACACACCATTAGAAGACATTCTCACTTAGGATTTTAATACTTATTTAAACAATCAGGAGTCAATGTGCCTTCTGCAGGCACAGCATCTACATGTTGCAGTCAAGTCCTAGTATCCAGGGGTAATTTGACATAACAGAGTGGAAGTTCTGTTGTGACCTAATTTAAAGATCACAGTTTAAAGAATAAACTCTCATCTAATATTTCATAAGCTTCTTTAGTCAACATCGACAGCTTAATTTTGCAGTAAAATAGAAAATTTACTGAAAGTTACATATACGTGCACCCCTTCGAGCATGTTAAACTCAGACACTCTGCTCTGCTTTACTAACACATGTAAGCAAACAAACCCCATGTTTTTAAACACTGGCTGCATAGCCAAGAGGGCTAGACACATTTCTACCTAATACAAATATAAATGAGTTAGCATTATACTACGTGATCCCATTTTGACAAGTAATTGAGCTCAGCCAACAGCTGTCTACTGAGAGTCATTTCACCATCAACATCCTGGATGCCAGAAAAATTAATAAAAGAACATTAACTGTATAATAAGTGCAGTTTTGAAGTCCTTCATTCCTAATAAGGCCTCCATGCTTTCACTCTTCTACAGCAACCATGACACACGACTCTTAAAAAGCTAAAAAACAACTATCCATAAACATGTATTCCAATAAAATGAAAACTATAAAGCTTTGTCAAAGAAAAACTCACCTTGTTTATCATAAGTGGAATTTTTGGAAGTTTTCCGTTGGGCTTCTGGATCTTCCTCAGCCATGTTCACTAGCCATATCATTGTTGCTATTTAAAAAACAAACAAACAAACAAACCTAATACAGCTAATGATATCTTCAGATGCATGCAATTCTGAGATAGTGTTGGCATCAATCCTTTTTTTTTTTTTTGATACAACTATCTATAGCAACAGGCAATTTTACTCTCATAAAGGCACAGTAATATCTGGAACACAGCCAGTACCAGCCAACACGCATTTACAGAACTTGGTAAATAAAAGTTTTATTCTTACTAGATGTTGAAAAAAAATGGCAACAGCTGTTGCCAGAGAAATTACTTCTATACATGAGGTCCACTCTGAAAATCTGAATCAACAATTTCTTTACTTTTTTCCATTAATCAGTTCTTTTATCTGCAAGTAAAAAGATCTATTAAGACTGGTACTGAGGTACCTCAATTCAGAGGCAGTATCTGCATCAAAGTTCATAGAATAATAGAATGGTTTGGGTTGGAAGGGACCTTAAAGATCACCTAGTTCCAATCCCCCCACCATGGGCAGGGACACTTTCCACTAGACCAAGTGCTCAAAGCCCCATCCAGCCTGGCCTTGAATGCTTCCAGGGATGGGGCACACACAGCCTCTCTGGGCAACTGGTTCCAGTGCCTCATCACCCTCACAGTAAAGAACTACTCCCTAATATCTAACCTAAATCTACATCTCCCCTCTTTCAGTTTAAAACTGTTACCTCTCATCCTGTCACTACACTCCCTGATAAAGAGTCGCTCCCCATCTTTCCTGTAGGCCCCCTTTAGGTATTGGAAGGCTGTCGGCAGTCTGTTGACACAGGAGAGGTGCTCCATCCCTCTGATAATCTTTGTGGCCCTCCTCTGGACTCACTCCAACAGGTCCATGTCCTTCTTCTGTCGGGGGCTCCAGTGCTGCATGCAGTATTCCAGGTGGGGTCTCACAAGAGTCGTGTAGAGGGGCAGAATCACCTCCCTCGATCTGCTGGCCACGCTTCTTTTGATGCAGCCCAGGATGCAGTTGGTTTTTTGGGCTGTGAGCGCACATTACTGGCTCGTGTTGAGCTTCTCATCCATCAACACCCCTAAGCCCTCCTCTCCTCAGGGCTGCTCTCAAGCCATTCTCTGTCCAGCCTGTATTTGTGCTTGGGATTGTCCCGACCCACGTGCAGGACCTTGCACTTGGCCTTGTTGAACTTCATGAGGTCCGCACGGGCCCACCTCTCAAGCCTGTGCAGGTCCCTCTGGATGGCAACCCTTCACCCCAGCCTGCTGACTGCTCCACACGGCTTGGTGTCATCGGCAAACTTGCTGAGGGTGCACTCAATCCCACTGTCCATGTCACTGACAAAGACGTTAAAAAGCACCGGTCCCAGTACCAGCCCCCGAGGAACACCACTCATCACTGGTCTCCACTTGGACAATGTTGACCACAACTCTTTTCAGTCTGACCATCCAGCCGATTCCTTATCCACCAAGTGGTCCATCCATCTAATCCATGTCTCTCCAACTTAGAGACAAGGATGTTAAGTTAATTGTTCTCTGCCCTCACCATCACAAAGAATTCTCCAATCTGGAGGTAATGAAATGTTGTCACACTTAAATGTTGAATTTTAATTCAATTTGTGGTTTCTCAGTGTTAACCTCTCCTCCCACAAAACAGCACAGGCAACTATGAGTAGCATCAGTAAAACACAGCAAGAGTGACAGATAAAGAAAACCCTCCCCATTCTCCACTGTAAACTTGTCCCTGAAGTAGCCACTCAGTCTACAACACACTTCCTGCCTCCAAATACAGGCCTTTCTTGAGCATCAGTAACATAATGATTTATGATTAACCTATTTCACTGTTTATCCATATGATTATGACTAGCAACATGGAACTTCAGAAGCAGTGGAATTATGTACTAATTGATACACAGGTCATAACAGCAATTTGCATTCAGTAGGTTATTTTTCTCAACTGCAGGGAAAAGCAACGTATCAAAAGAGACAAGCCCTGGAGAAAATAATTCTGTAAATGAATCTCTTCCTGTCAATTTTTCCCTTTCCTTCCAGCAACACACAGGTTATTTAAGCACCAAAAGCTGATAAATATTTTCTGAAACCAACTACTCCCTTTGAATAGGCTTAATTTACAGCCTAATGACAACCTCCTTTGGCCAAAACAAGGTGTGTTACCATTTTTCCTCTTGGTGTTTTGTAACAAAACATGCTCATTTTAATCTTGAAAGATCTTAGCCAGAAGATGTTCCGCATTTTTGAGTCAACAGTGAAAGGAAAACTGAGGCCCAAGTGAACACACTAAGAATTCCATCTGACAAGCATCATGTTAAAAGACAGAAAAGTGAGAAAAACCACTTCAACGGAGCGGGTGATTGTAAGTTTAAAGTATTTAACGAAATGTACTTACAGGAATAAATAAGTGCTGGGAAGAGAGTTTCATTTCTCTCTTGAGCTGTTTCAACTAGCATACGAAGAGGACCTTTAGGACACAGGACAGCAACCAAATCTGAAAGGAAGCACAAACAGATCTTACATCACTGCAGACATACTTATAAGAAGGTTTTTCTATAACACTTGCAGAGACTGGTAGTAAGATAAAACGCTACTCTGAACGTAGACTTCTGAGAGCGCCACTGGCCATAAGTCAGTATCCTACAGGAATACTTTTTAATATTATCAGTTATATAACCTATTTTACATATTACTGTAATATGTATACAAATTTTAAAAATGTGATGTTCCTCACTTAAGATACTATGCAACTGCAAATGTATCTGTGTGTCTGTATGTTGACTCACAAGTTGAGAGCACATAATTCACAAAAGCTACTATTCAACTAACATCTTGGAAATACCCAAGCTTGCTTTCTATTATCAAAGCTTTTCTTAACCCAAGTTTAATGCTAAAACAAATTTTAAGACAACTGATAAGCGAGGCTTAGATAACTTCTATGAAGTAGGCATGACTGCATTGCGTTGCGCAAAAAATGCTGTGTTTGCATAGATTTGAGAGGTGTTCAAAGCATATTTAGCATAAGAAATGAACAGCAGCTTTTTGTTGCTTCCCTCAATTCTTGTTCATGGGACAGTATATGAAACTGACTGAACAAGTGAAAATTAACTGAAAACCAGTAATTTACAAAATAGGATGACTGTACAAGTTACTCATACAGATCAAAGCACAGCATAAAGGAAAACTGATCTATCAGATGCTCCGTTTGGTTTCTCACCTGAATAGCGATGGTTTGTTAATGAAATTTGCAACTCCACAAACCACCTCAGCTACTTTTCCCTTGTCTTGCATATTTGGACAGGAAGCTGTAACATTTACATATTAACCTTGCTACTACCTTTAGCAGTTATTCACTCACTGTATGTCTTTAACTTCATTTGAAACAAGATCTGACACCAAAAGGAACAGCTTACTTGTCAGGAGCTGTAGGTGGCACAGACCAGGCCTTCTGCACCTGAGCTAGAAGCACCACTGCTGGTACCACTCAAGTAAAGAATTCTTAGCATGGGGTCACAGGCTTTGAAACTCACCTCCCCTTTACTCAAAACAGCCATGGTATGGTCTTGGAATATGACCTGAAGAATAATTTCCTTTTGCAGTCACTGAATGAAAGCTGAATGCTTGGAATACTCAGATTTGTTCCTGTCATGCGAAGGGTGGAATTGGGGAGGGGGTTTCTTAATGTACCTTATGATCCATGAGCATATACACAAGGGACATTTTTCCTCCCTCTGAAGGAAGAGGACACCTAAGGAGTACACTGACCTTCAAGAGCTAATCAAATCTTATTAACCCTGCACTTTAACTGGATAGATTCTCAGTCTTTATCATAATCAGTGAATTTCAGAGTACACTTACATACTTCGAAAAAAATTCAAGTTATGAGCACATCTTAATAGATACGCTTAGCTGTAATGTTTTAATTATGTCTAGGTAACTGGATTTTAGTCTTGCCTGGGAACTAAATCAGCATCTGGGATACAGAGTGATCTTCTTACCAAGAGTGTCAAGTGCCCTCTAAAGCTTTATGAAAAGACTACAACTAGGCATCTCTCAGTCATCATGCTGAAAAAGCATAATACGCTATAATTTAAATGAATTTTATTTTCATTTAAAAAAATCAAGGAAACTGATCTCACAACTATATCCTTCTAAATGTAAAATGACTTTGAGCAATGAAAACTGCCTTTAATCCTTCCTTTCTTCCTCCTCATTGTATTACTAGACGTGGATCAGGGTGCTGTTTCTATGTCCACAAACGTGAGCAATTCGTAGGCTGGGGGGATCTAAACCTGTATGGGAATGCACCCAAACAACAAGCTCCTAAATTCTGAACATACAATAGTTTCCAAGGATTCTTGGGGAAAATGAGAAACCAAAAGTTCTCCACCTTCATAGAAGAGATCAAAATGGCAACATAGATCTCTCATCTCCTCCTCTCTTGAATTACTTCAGTTGTCGTCCACAAAGCATCTAGAAAGTAATCACCTTATTCACTACTTTGGATGCTACCACACACACACACCCTTTTTTCTTTTTTTAAGGTCTCATCAGACAAATGAAAAAGTCAGGGAACAGAAGAAATTCCGTCTGTAATACCTGTTACTATGCCTTGCCCCAAACCTTACCATACACTGAAATGACAGCCAGGATAAGCCATGCAGTCCATTCAGGAAGGTACTTAATGAACACCAAAGCCATGAGAGCACTTATCATAATGAGATATGCCTGCTGGAGCCGAAGAGGACCCTTCCAATGAATACAAATCATTCCCACAACACCGAAGTTCCAGATCATGAGTGCCACCGTGATGTAGTCCATGGCAACGTTATACGTCTTAAAAACCTCACTAAAACAAAAAAAAAGAAAAAATAAAATATGGACTGCCTTTGCTTAAAACAATGGAAACAAGTTACAGATGCAAGTTTTAGAATATATTTTTTTAAAATTTTCATATTCAATGAGGTGGGCACAAATGTCAAATTCTATCTCCAACTAGTACTTAACTATTCTTCACAAAGAGGATAATTTTACCAGCATTTGCTTCACACACCAACTCTTTTACTTTTCTGAAATTTTTCATTAATGTTCTATTTCCTTCTCAGTCAAAGCAGAAATTGACAGGAAAGGACATTACTGTAAAACCAGTCATTCTGATTATGCTTATTATTTTTAAAAATCAGAAGAATAAGAACTTGTTACAATGGATCTTTAAAGGCAAGCAAACAGATCTCTCTCTACTTACCTGCCACCTGTGGAATGGAAACACTTTTCTAACTTCAAAGAATACATGGTTATTCTATTTTATTCTTTGCCACAAACACTAAATTAAAAAGCTTTCTTTTTGGATGAACCGTGTCACTCTGTCACACCAAATACTATAAACCAGTTAAGAGCCTCAATAAGTAAAATCGAAACAGACAAATATGTTGTCACCAAATCACAGGTGATTTTGACTGACCCAAGGAAGAACGGGTGATGGCTTTTTGCAGATTCTGCTGCTACCAATTCATCAAGCCACTAAGAACCTTATAATTTGCATGATACTTTCCTCCAGGAAATTTGTCTTCCGTAATCATTAGTTGGCCTTTGGGATGTACAGTGTTAACAGGATGCCCCTTACTGCCATCATGCACAGTCGGTCTACAAACTCCCTCCTCACGCACTGGACCTCTGCAAAAGGAATGCAGCAGTGCTGTGAGGCAGCAGGGAGAGATGAAGGAAAGGAGAGTGTCAGGAAAGTCTTCAGTCCCTCTACTCACACACGGTCATGGGAGAGTGCCAGCTCCAACCCAAACCCAAAGGAAGTGAGCCTGGCAACTTGTCTCCACCCAGCCTCCACTGCACTTGTGCAGCACACATTGCCCTGTATTTCAAACATCATTATTAAGGTTAGGGAAAATACTGACAAAAAAAGGCATCGCAGATGACTTTTGGCAAAAATTAGTGACTGAAGGAATACCATTTTATTCCCTTAGAGACCAAATTAAATAAGTTTCTTCAAAGAGGAGTGTAACTGTCTTCAAGTGGTACAAAAATTCACACAGTATAATAATTTCATGGCATAACTCTAGTTACAAACCCTGATCAGGTTGCTCGTTTTAGAGAATACTGAGTATTATGAACAACTTTTCTTGATGTCTGGAAAAATTCATGCTTCCAAATTTGATAAGAAAATCACTGAATGTATTTTGGTGAGAGAGTAGATTCTTTTCAGCTTATACCCTTCTGCCACTCCCATGCAAACAGCATTTGCATATACAGCCCACCACCAAAGCCATGATGTAAACAACTCCCCTTGAGTCATATGGCTATGAAAAATTAAGTTATCAGAATATATGCCAGCAGAATAAACTACCCGTTGGAAGACAGCTTATTCTGGTGATCTGTGTGATGGACAGCTTCTGTACAATATCAGATGCACTACAAACCCATAAATACCTCCCTCTGTGTACTCTATGAACCTATATAAAACTAAAAATTTTATTGCAATAGCTTGCTATCATTCTTCTTAAGATTCAAGGGCTAGTTCTAACATAAATACATACAAAAGTGATACATGAAAAATTAATGCTTTAGTTCACTTACCCCAGGTAGATGAATGAGAAAAAGAAGAGCAGCAAAAGAGACGAAATGATAAGCCAGCCATGGATCACCTGGGAAAAAAAAAAGATATCGATACAGCTATATTATTTTTTTTAGATTTGTTATTTTAAAGTTAATATCTACTTAAAAATGCTTTTAAGTTTATTTTTCCTTTTGATTAAAGCAAGAAAATGATACTCAGATATCTCTCTCTTTGGTTGTTGCTAAATTCATATTTAGTCTATACACATTATTGTATTTCAATTTACACTTACGAATTTTAAGTGCTTTGTGGTCTTTCAATAGAAAACAATAGAAACACAGAAAAACCTTCAGTGCTTATCCGTTGGAATTCAGAATTAGCATGTCATCGATGAATGACTATATAAGGATTTCTATAATCTCTATCAACCATCTATAGACATAATCCCTAATTTTGATATGAGAGCCCAACAATTTAACAAAAAAACAGTCCAGGGTTGTACTCAGCAGGGACACGCATAGATTTAAACTTGGAAGTGACAGGCACTCAGGTTTTGCACTGGCGAAAGTGTGTACCACTCTTGTATATTACTGTGCAAAATTAAAAATTAAGATCGAAGAGCCCTGTAACTTTGGTAATCTCTAAACTAAGAATGAAACAGATTTTTGTCAACCTCCCAGCACAGAATCTTACATATAAAACCAGACCCAACATTCCAAGTAGCTAACCAGTCAGAAGCAATAATCTAGAAATTCAAACTGCATAAGAAATATTGCTTTGAATAGGCATGCTTAGTGGAAAATTAACTGGTTAAATTAGCTTTATAGGTACACCAGAGTATTCAGAAACTCTTTAAAAATTGTGTTACATAGTCCTCCTCTTCTTAAAGATGTGCAGTAGAATGCACCTTATGTTACAGTTTTTAAAATATTTTGCAAAAGTTAATTTAAATGTTAAGCCCATATGCACAGGGACTAAAGGAATCATGTTTATGTGAGGCAATGAGGACTTCCTAGCAAATTAAGAATCTATCTATTACAGTTAGTAATTTAGTACCTTTAGTCTAATACTAAATTTTTCATAAGCATTTTTAAAATCTCAGCAATTTTTGAAACATTCATTCTCCTCCTTCACACTGTCTCTCAACACAGGTTCAAATTTCACCTTCAACCTAATAAAACCTGTCATTTAACTTGCTAATCTAACAGATTGGCCTTCCATATTTGCTGGTGTTCTCTCAAAAAGACTTAAGAATTTCCCACATGTAATAAGCATGGTGCCTGCTAAAGATGCTTTAGGAAAACTGCCAAAGTATCTGTCTCAGTGCATCAAAGTGTCACCACTCACAGCAAGTTGGGGCGGGGGGGAACATACCAAAACTGAAGACTGATAGGTACCTGAAACAGAATCCAACTTTCAAACAACTTGTACAGCCACCTATATATGTAAGTAGTGATGTAACAGGAGTAATTTTATTTCTCTGTAAAACTAGTTGAAACCATTTTAAGAAAACAGCAAAGAAAGATGTGTCATTTCTTTTAATAACAACATGACTTCTATCTGTAGCTCTTCTATTTGTAGTGTAAGCTCTTAAACTTACCACTTTAGAAAACAACGTGAATACTAATGTTTTATTCTAGTAAAGAGTAAAATGCTAACGATGTCAAACACCAAGGCCGTAGGTCCAGCAAATGTTTACACACACTTTGCGTAACTGCTGTCAACAGTACTAAAGGAGGTAGTTTCAAGAGCTAATACAAGTTGGCATTTTACACACAGCTGTTTGTTTTATTCTCAGTATGTATCTCAATTGCTATAGCGTTTTCCAGATCATCAGCCTCTTTTCATACAAGTGATTTTTCCAAAGTATTTTTTATAAGTTTTGGTCAGCGTCTTCCTAGCAGGATACCATAATTAAAGAATTTGCATTCTTCATTTGACAACAAGTTCAATGCTAATTCATTGCCGGTACAGAGTTGGCTTTGCCTGCTACAACTTGAATAAAAACTAAGGATTGTAGAATGCAGGGAATTAAAAGGAGCTACAGCAGCCAGATTTTGGTTAGGCAGACTAAAACAATGAAGAATGCAGGGAATAATAAATACATTAAAAAGAAAAGTTAGTCAAATACAATCACCTTCGAAGATGCTGTTTCTGGTTAGATTTAGAAGCTAGAATCGGGACCATGCTTAACTTACCATGTACAGGAGAAACATAGGAAACTAACAGCTGTAAAGCTAAAAGAGTATTTCCTTTCTTCAAAGGAGTTTTCAGATAAAAATCTTGTGAAGATAAGCAAACTATCACTACCAGCTGGAGGCCTAACATTCTTTCATTATAAATTCCATTCCCCATAATCTAGACTACATTCTACATATAGAACTGCATATAAAATAGCGTTCAATGGACAGGTAACTACATTTTACAGCAGTTTGGTATAGCAGCACATAGAAATACTCTGATAGCAATTCTAAAAATAAGTTAATTATTTCTTTTAATTAGCATAAAATATAACTACAGGAAATTTCTGTTGTCTAATCATTCTAATTTTTTAGTATGACAATTATTTTTGTAAGGAGAAAATGCAGTGCTTTGTAAGGTGAAGAAGGAAGCCAAGAAACGTGAAAAGCTTAGTGAAAACCAGTTGATGCCTTCAGCACCAGAGGAGAACCCACTGGCTGCCAAGGAACCTAGGTGAAGTACATCAGTTATTTGACTTCATTAAAATGACCAGAATTGACAGCTGAAAAAGAAAACTTCGTCGGTTCAGATTTAACACCACACTGTGATAAAAGAGAAGGTCCATACTTTAAAAAACACTGTTCCAAGCTATATATAGATTCAGGCAAAAATCATTTCCCCAGTTGCTCCACAGATACTTTGTAAAGGGGTTTCACCCACAGCCAGGAAGACCAAAACCATTTTTTCCTCTTGAAAACAAAATAAAGTGGAGCAAAGCTTTGTGTCACTGTATGGATCCCACTGCCTGCTTTGCAACTGTGAACAGGCTCAATGTTCTGTTCTGGCTGCACACTGGGAAGTTCTATTAGGCCAAGCCTTGTCAAATAGGTCATTAAGACCAAAAGACAACCAGGAATTTTCCCAAGCAACTCTTTCAGACAGGTGGCATTGCAATTATTTACGCTAAGCTTGGACTTGCCTAGATTAAATCATTACATGATTGAAGTTTTTCACAAAAGAGCCTCAGAGTCTCTGTGTTTGCTATAAGGATATGAGCTGGCATGTACAGTCATGCAAACATCACACTGGTTGGGAGGCCTCAATAGTGGGGCAGGGTGGGGAGAGGGAAGCCCTTGAAAAGCCCCTGAAGTCCTGAATAGATTTCAAATTGCAGGACCAGATCAGTACTTTGTAGTTCTTGACCACAGGAAGATTTCAGTACATGGTACGTTTCAGAAGAATAGGAAGCAATGCCACCCTAATTCAAACTGACAAAACAGCCAGCGGTGTTAGCACTGGCCCTCTGCCTCCCCGTTGTGTCAAAGTAACAGAAGCCACAAAACTGAAATAGCGAATTGAATCACCAGTTTTGCTACTGTTGCTCACTCATCCTTGATAACCCTTCATTTTGTTCCACTCTTGATAATCTGTATTATTAAATAAAAGTAGCACTATTACCCAAGTCAATTATATTTATACTCACCTTGTAGCACCTGTATTTGTAAAGCACAACCAGGAGTATGGTCATGACAATAATAACGCTGATCATGATAGCCGCGTTGAGAATTGAATTCAGGGCTCTCTGTCCTACTGTTTCCGTCTCTTCTGTGAAAGGAGTGTAGATGCTACAACAACAAAGAGTCAACTGAAATGCTACTGAATGCACAGGTGTTTCTGATATGTGAGGCCAACATCAAATGAAACTGCAGTAATCTTTCAATTCAGAGCTGTAAAAGCAACAGCTATTTTCTACTTAGGCAAAATTTAAAAGGTGGCATAGTATCATATTAGGCAAACTTTAACTGAAAAAAAAAATTCCTTAGAAGACTTGCCTTTCCTACATTATTGGATTACTACTGTTTTCTACTTTGTTAAACAAACGAAAAACAGAACTCCATGTCATTTGATACGATTACTCACATGCTTCCAATCATTAGCCTATTACTGAAGCTAGACCTTTATAAGCACACCATCTAGTGGATTTACTACGAAAGGTTCCCCAGTAATTTCAACAAAACAATGTATGGGCTCAACTCTCTTTTTCTTAAAGAAATACAACAATCTGAGGAGGGGAGGGAGAAAACACCATAAATAAAATCTCAAGAAAAAGAATTCTTTGATCAACAACTTTGACAGTGAAAGAGAACTTCGCGTTTTATTGAAATATTTTATGACTTGTGTATATTATACAAATATTTCAAAGCCAAACACACTTTGAATAATTTTGTCTAAACATTTTCACAGTGGAACATTTAGACTGATTTGCTGCAGGTTCTGACAGGCTCAGCATTCTTCCTTTGTCTCCTTTCTCTCAAATCAGCTTTCAATGAAATTGCTATTTTTTGGCAACATCAATGTTTTGCCAAACAAAAAAAAATATTCTATATAGGAAACCTGCCAGGAAAGTTTCTGTAACTGCAACAGAAGTGAACCCCATAAAGCTATCTTCCTCTTGCGTTTCAATTTCTTTATCAAACAGCATACGCAAACCAGAACTTGGCATATATGTTACTTCATTTAAATGAGTAGGGTTTTTTTCCTTTTCCAAAATATTTGTATGCTAGTGGAGTACAACTGAAACAGCTTTGGCTCAGGCTTGAGTTTATTTTATAAATACCAAAGGGCACAACGAAATATTAAAATGAGGACTAGGATTTGAATCAGGCAGTAACAATCAAGATATTATCCCAACTGGTCACCAGACAGACAACAAATGTCAATAGTACCATGAATATAGGAGAGTCTGGTTTCTGGATGGAATAAAACAAAACTATCTTTGGGCTGGTGGAGGCAAAAAGGGAAGCAAGAGGGAGTTCACTGCTTGAATTAGACTCCTGAAGAAATGGAGATTAAGTAAAATTATCAAAGTGAGTCCATTTAAAAGATAAGGGGAAAAAAATTGATACATACAGCTGTCCATCCTTGCGTGTATAAAAGCTGACAGACTTGATGGTTGCAACAACGACCACCATGCAAAGTGTGACAGGTACAAACAACATGATCACATGTTTGGCCCCATATTTCAGTGTCAGCTCCTCGTCTTCTTCTTCGTCTTGTTCCACCACTTGCTGAATGTTGTTTTGTGGCTGCCCATTGGTCTCAGACTCAGGATTGTCATGTCTTCTGCGCTCATTATTGTCATGACGACGTCTTTCACTGTTGTCATTCTGCAACACATTAAAAAAAAGTTTCCTCAGCAACTATCCACAATCATCATCTTGTACACTAAGCTAAAGATAATCTTGAGGGGGAAACTTTTAAGCTAATATTTACAGTCAAGAACACTTGCCACAGCAAGGACTTAACAGTAGCGATTAATTGCATCACATAATTATCAAAAGAACGGGAGCACAGGCTTGTGTTAGAAGCATTTATATTAAAAACAGCAGCAGCTGAAAAGTAGGCCTGATTGCATGTAAGAGCCTACATCACCTTTCCTCTAAACAGAATTTACAAAGCTGGATAAAGACAGACAGCTTTTTCCCTTGGTCCAAACTACAGTTGATACAAGGGTGCACGACAGTAGATTACTCATGGCTTGACAAGAATTAACTATATGCCAAACAGACATTTATGAACCTAACTCCACGGAGGTCTCAAGAAAATTTCTACTTCCCCTATCATGTTATTCCCACTCCAGCACACTAACTAGAATACATATCAAATGGAATTCCATGAGGTATTCTGTTCCCACGTTTTTAGTGAGAAGAACGACACAGAAATGGTGATCAAACTCAGGTAACTCTCAGCCTTTATACTGAGATTTGATCCCAAAATTCTAGCATGGTGAGCTAAGGATGCAGATTCTTCCTCTCCTTTCCCACAGATACTACTGCCACATTCTGCCACTGAAGAAATTCCGCCACCCTTGTTGACAAATACGAAAGAGCCTCCTAGCCTTCCTGATACTCTTACAGGAAACATCAAGGGTATAATTCAAATACAAGGACAACGGTAAACTTTCAATGGAATTAAGATTAACCACAGGCAAAACCACAAACTGGGAACACCGCCTACAAGTAAATGATCAGGTCTGCACTCCTGTTGTCACAAACCTTTTGCTCCCTCTCCAAGAAGCCCCCTCAGCAGGGGACATTCAGCCTTCTATATGTTGTATGCACATACAGAGAACACAATAGGAGAGTGAGGTACGTTTCACCTGTTCTGCACTACAAAGAAATTAAACCATTTTATATCTACTGGTCATGCTAAACAAGCCCTAAAATGCAATACTTTCTACAGTCTACTCTTCTTTTTTTTTTTTTTTTTAATGGTATTAACATGTCCAAAGTCACTGCTGTACTGTTCCCACTCCCTCCATTCAAGAGGTTTAACATAAAAGAGATGTAATACAAAGATTTTTGATTCCTTACAAAATGCATCTCATTTCTTCATAATTGCTTCATTTACAAAGAGTTCAGTTTAGGTGCGCTAAAGCAGCTTTAGATTAAAATGGACAATAAACTGATGGAAGATACCTTTTGCAATACCTTTAAAATATCACTCAGTTTTAGTAAAATTGCTCTAGACGTAAGATAAGATAGAGCACTGAAAATAACCTAATGTATTCCTGCTGAAGTACTCTTACGCAGGTAATTTTTGCCTTAAATATGCCATGTTAAAGTCTCATTACCTGTTCTAAACAGCATTTCCAAACATAGCTGCTGACTTGTATCTCATCAATTCACTGCAGTTTTTTGATAAATCGATAGTAATTTGGAGATTCTCTACAGAGAATTTTCCCAGCCCCACCCTCAGAAAAGATAAGATGTTAAGTACACACTCAAGAACTCATAGTGGGGTTTTCAAAAGCACTTAAGTGATTAAGAAGTATAAGTTCCTGGACTTTGAACTGCAAACGCTGCCAAAACCTTGGTTGAAGCTTTACAACCTCCCCAACTCCTGAAAAGTTTGCTTTTACAAAACATTACAAAGTAACAAATGCTTTGCTTGTTTACTCTCTTTTGTGGTATCCTCAGGATAGAGTTCAGCAGGGTTTCAAGAACTGCCCTCTAAGAAAATTTGCTTTATTTTTCAAAAAGGAAACTGAATATAAGGGGAGAAAAAAATAACCTAAAATTGTCTTAATTAAGCAATTAAAACTAGCAGGCAACCAGATTTTTAGAATTAAGGCTTTACCTTTAATTTGAATTTAGTGTCATTAACTTAAAGTATGTTCTGAAAAAGATTTTGGGTTCAATATAACTTCTTACTAAATGAAAGATTCACTATAAATCACTTGGCATTTTGCATAAAGTCCTCACGTACAATTACTGAAAGTCAGATAGAAATAGGAATATGGGAGAATGCAAATAAAGAGATTACATTTAATTGTTCTGAAATGCTGGCTGCAACTGAACCTCTTTCTGAACAGATTATGGCGCAAATGTAAGATTTTTCACTCTGATAGTGAAAATACTCTATTTCTCTCAGTCTACAACAGGGCAACAATAAAGTTACCTGTCTAAATAAACCGCCTAAGATGATCATAAATAACACTACATTGGAGATGATCAGAGCATTGGAACACTTCACAAGTAAAGCAGACCTAGTATTTAAGTTTCTGCACACTTGCAGAATACGTTGCTTTTTCTCTGCCCTAAAAGCAGTTCCTGCATGAGGGAGCACTTATCCCTATCTTAGGCACAGAAATATAAAAATTAAAATAAAAATCTACAGCATCGCAAAGCAAACACAAAAACAGCCAGAGGAAAAGCCTGATTAACCAGCACACCACTACAAAAAACTGCAAAATCAAACATAAAGAGAAAAAATTCAAGAAATTAGATCAATATATGCCGTTTTGTTCCCTCCACTAGTTATGAACAAAGACACAATCACAAAATGCCTTTACATATTAAAACACAGTGCATGAAAACCAGATCAGCATCAAAAGAGTTGTAAGAGTTATTCTCTCATTTGCATTAAAACTAGAAAAAAGTTGTCCTTTCAGGCTACTGAAGTGTAGCGAAATGTGACATGCGTGTTCCCCACTGTTGTTAAAAGAACAAAGTGCACTCGTATCCTACCTGATCAGTATTAAACAGAGCAGAGGCCATGGACTCTTGCTGAAGTGGAAGCAAAGGAACACACTCTTCACTTTCCTCAGACATAGTTAAAAGTGAAAATTCTGAAGCTAAAAAGTCAGTAACACCTGTTGTAACACCGTAAGCAAACGTAAGTTACGAACTACGCGCTTTCAGGTGAATAAACAATATCAAAAGCAAACGATAGGGTTTTTGCCCCTATCAGGACAATAGTTAATAGCAAACCCAGAGCAATGCCCCTGAACCAAGAGATAAAGAACTAGCGTATTTGATTAAAAGTTTTATTAAATATGTTTTATTTATTAACTACAGATTTACATATCAGGAGCAGACCCCCTTGCCTGACAGTGGGCACAGACTTCATTAATTCTCACATACATCATTTATGTTTAAAGGTCGTTATACAGTGACAGATATCGAAGACCGGGCTGAACTCTTGATGTGTGACTGGAAGAAGTGATGGCAAATTATAGTACTTAGTGATTTCACATGCTAACTGTTACCCACAGAAGCTAGGAAAGGATTTTTGTACATATGTACAAAAACAAAGCGGATATGTGTAGGGGAGAAAAATTATTACGACCAAGTATTGAAACTATACCAGGAGTTACATTTAAACATGGAAAGAAAAAGCACAAGTAGTAGTTATTTATCAGTACAGTCTGTCAGTGAGAAGTAAATAGAACCATCCATCCCCCATTGCTGGGAAGGAGCATCACCAAGTTATTTGTAAGGATGGTGAGCCCACAGCTTATTGTTGAGCTCTGCCTTTTTAACCTGGCAGACGCGTTCAATAGAAGTTAATCTCTCACCTGTCTAAGATGAAAAGAAACCTTTTTCATTCCCTCTGAAGTAAAAGCACAAAGGATGCAGTAGGAAAGTGGAAACTTTCCACTTTTCTATTTTTATTAACAGTTTCTATATTCAGCAATGTCTTAAGTCAGACTGACTTCCTAATTCAAAAATACATTTTCAAATGCTTTATATTTTTACTGATATAGCAGGATGCTGATCTGAGATAAAGACAAAGATTTTTTTAAATTCTACTTAAAATGTTGGATCATATAGAAGAGTTAGAGCAGGGATCAAAATATTCTCTTGAATCACTGCCATAAACACGGCTACAAGTGGCCCAGCCTCACAAGAGCATTTCTGTGTCACAAGGAAACCTGATCTTCCAGAATTGTAGCAGGAACAAAGAACCGAGCATGACAAATCCAAGAGTCTGAGCACCACACCCAAGTAGATCATCTAAGCTTAGTTTTACCAAAACACGTGCAGTACGACGAGTACAGTTTTAGCAACAATTATGCGCTTAGGTCTTTCAAAGCAATCATATAAAACTTTATGGTTTGAGTTCCCCCTCCCCCCAAAACCTCAAGAACTGTGAGAGCACCTTGACAATTATTCACAAGTAAGACAGCGCTGCTCTTCCTGCATAGGAGTAGCCCTACTGCAACCCCTGTTGCAATAGCAACAACAAACCCGAGGCTTCAAGCTCTACCTAGACTAAAATTAACTGTGACTAAGAAAGCTGTGAATCAAGCAGACAACAGCCACGCTAGATCAAGAGAGCTCACTAAATCCTCTAAAGGTCAGTGTTTGACATGGGAGCGTCCCACCCCATTTTTTTATTTTTCTTGAGGGCTTGGCCACTCCGACACCACTTTAAACTGGGAAAGGTCTTAACTGTATATAAAAATGAGTTTAGAACATCAGATATTTTGCAGAGTATTTCTTTTGACACTGCTTATCACCACAACAGTCCAAATCGAGAAAACTACTCCCAAGAAAGAGATTTCTAGGGTTCTGAACTGTCTTTTCATCCACACTCGTTATTCATCCTGATTTAACTGCTACGAGGTAATAAAACTATTTGTTACATACGGTGTTGCTGAGGTGGTTATCAGGGAAGTTTTCTGTCAGCTGCCCATGCTGAAACTGGGGTAAATGCGCAGACAGTTCTGTCATTGGGGCTGTCCTCTGGAAATCGCTTATTTCTACACAAAACGGATCTTTCCTCTTGAGATGCTGAAAGGAAAAAGATGCGTAAAAAGCCTTTGTTCTTATATGACCAAGTTCTCCATCCCCTCCCTACCCCAATTTTGAGACTTCACACAGACCAAAGATAACTATTTTCTATCTACACCATAATACCGAACTGTATCATAATAGGGATTTTCCAGCATAAAAATAAGAGCGTCTAGGCGTTATCAAATTAGTTCATCAGCCACGGAAGTAAGCCAGCAACAAACTAATCATTCAAAACCATTCTCCATTCCTTCTTGTGCAATAAATAAGAAGCACTGCACGCTTGCTCACAGCACAACTTGTATGTTTTCATCTCAGCAGAGATGAAGATTGCTGATGAGCTCAAGTGGAATCTTCAAGCAAGGACAACTGAGTTGCACTTGAACACTAAAATCTGGATATATCTTTAATACTGTAATGCCTTAAGAGTGACCTAGAGCTACACAAAAGAGTATTTCAGCTGAGCCTCAAGAACTCATGTGCATTCATTTCCCCTAGTGGTATGTTTTATGTATCAGCTAAACATACATAAGCATGCCATATGCTTGTAACAGCTTTATACATTCTTCCGCAGAAAATCACACGCTAACATTTTCATATGCAAACATGAATAAACCATGTGCTCCATAACAAAGGAGGATAAACCAATATAGGGGTAAGAGGAAGAAGGGTGACGTAACTACATAAATTTCAGAAAAAAACCATAATTTTAAGAAACAATGAGTAGGCCTGGATAAATTTTGCTTACACAAAACACAGGGAAGTGAATAAACCACCATGTGAAGGGTGGAGTGCCAGTCCTCACTTCCATCCCAAGAGGCTCCTACCTTGTGCCAACTCCAGCACCCATCAGTCCTCTTTAAGGTAGATTTTACTTACTAAAACAGAAGAAAAAAAAATCCAGGAACAGAAAACAGGGGGTTTTTTTGCTGTTTTAGTATACTCAACTAATGTATGGAGGGATCTGGAAAAACTCATACAAGGGAGGACATCACAATGCAAAGCCTCTCACTTTTGGCAGCACCAAGTCACAAGTGCTGCAAGACAGCATCTTACTTAAAGAGGGAGTTAAGCCTATTTTCATACATACTAAAATGCAGAAGCTGTTTCTCTACTTACAAATAAACGCATATCTTACAAGATTAGTGCACAGTGCTTACTAACTTCACTGGGGATGTAGCTTACACCGAAGAGCCATTAGGAAGCAACACCAATTTAACAAGTCTAATGGGAGCATGCAAACCGTTGGGGAAAAGACAGGCAATGTAGTATTCACCAGAATGGCTCTCTTCCACATTTGTAATTAAAAATAACACACATCTGATTTAAAATATAATGAAAAGTAAGATCAGATGAAAATAAATAGGCATTACATTGATTTAACTTTTAAAGCTTTTGCTCTAGTTCTTTGGTTGGCCTACAGAATATAAACAAAGTTGTTTTAAGGCTGCTATTGGTAAAAATTTCCAGTGACAGGGCCACCACAGAAGAAAAAGGTGAGTATTTTTATCCAGATGTGGAGTATCAGAATAAGATTTTTCATATAGCAGCATGTCAAAACTCTAATTAAATTACAGGAGGGAAAAAAAAAAAAAAAACACTCCAAAACACCAACCCACCAAATCCTATTTAAAGACTGGTAAAGAAAATCACCACAAACTCACCAAACAAAACAAACAACCAAAAAAAAAACCCCCAAAAAACCAGCTAATGATGAGCAGAGAGAAACTGAAGACAGGGAGGAGTAACTGACAGAAGAGCTGCACCAAAGCTTGAATGACAGTGTCTAACAGGCCTCAAAACTTACGGTTTGTTAAAACAATCCCATTTGAAGACTCAAGAGCTCAGAAAATGGATTCAGGACATCTTCCCAAACAACTTTATTTTCTATTTTTAAATAAATGAACACTCCCAAGTTTGAAATTTAACTATGAATGAATGAAATCTAGAAGTGAACTACACACAAACAGACACGAATTAAATTTTTACTTGCTTTACTTGAAAAGGGACTCATCAAAACATTTTTTTCCTAGTGAAACTGTTAATATTAAAATAGCCTGCCTAAAAGAGTTCTTCCTTGCTTCCTCTGGCTTTCCTTAGTGAGAACAACAGGGGTTACAACTGTAGTTTTCACACATTTACATTTAGCCTAGTAAGTAGAGGTAACATACAAGTCAGCTTTATATTTTCTCAAATTAGAAGAAAAAGAAAAGCAAATATCAATCAGCCACAGCAAACGCAGTGCGGCCCGGGCTTTCTCTTTCCAACAAGCAACAAGCAGCAGCAGCCGCCGCCGCCGCCTTCCTGGGGGACGACCAGAGGCCCGGCGGAGCTCGCCCTCAGCACTGCCCCGGGCCGCAGCAGCCTCGCAAGCCGGCAGAAGGTCCCAGGCACCCAAGAAAGGCCGCAG